>JACXGJ010003988.1:0-49080 GCA_016801105.1 Esox niger
GAGAGTCTATTGAGCTGTTGTCATACGGTTCGAGAGACATATATATTTGAGTATCATCGGCATAGCTGTGGTAGTTAATGTTGTTGTTCTGTAGAATTTGGCCCAGAGGTAGCATATAGAGATTGAACAGAAGTGGTCCCAGAACTGATCCCTGTGGAACTCCGCATGTCATAGCCACCCTGTCAGATTCATGATTACCTAGACATTCAGTTTTTATTTGCATGTCTAGAATGCATTAGAGTTCAGGGTATTTTCTGGATCAGATAAAGGCTTAGTGCTGTGTGTGGCCAGGGGAGTGGTGGGTAGTGATGTCAGCCTGTCACCCAAAATCATTTACAAATGTCAAATTACCCCTCTATCTTAATAATGTTTAAGATTATTATTTTTCTTTAATGAGCTAATAGAAATGGTTGTTATGTTAAAGCAGGTTTCCTACAATTCCAGTCATTTTCCAATGGAGTTGGCAACCATGGCAATGCAAACATTGTTCACATGTTCAGCATTTTAGAAGAAGTTTTCCTATGTTGTTATTGTTGCAACAAAATGTTCTGAACATGGCACATTGTTTTGGATATTTCATCAATGTCCTATGATAGAATTTTAATTGGAATAATTTGGCTACTTACTTACAAATGGCAACTTAGGAGCGAAAATAACCAGGTTTGAATGCTAGCTGCCATGTCTTAACCAGACACTTTGTCTGTCTCAAACTCCTCAGACTATTATTCAAGCAATGATTACTTTTGAGAATGAGACCATCATGCACATTCCAGCCACCGCTTCATGCTGGGGGCGATTACTGTACTCTTTCTGGCCTAAGAGTTTCTATGGTGTGCATACCTCGGAAGTTCTTCAGTACCAGAGGCAGCAAAGCACTCCCACAGTATTATTGTACTGTCACAATTACTTTTAGCAACAGTATTCTTGTTCTTTCATTTTTGAGAGGGTCAGTGGTAAACACTTTAATAAACATTTATTGTTGACCCAATGTAATATCCAATGAAAATGTATTTTATAAATATGCTTACATTTTACTTATACATATTTTTCTACAAATTCTGAAAGTTCTATAACATTTGTGACCATTTATTTTGTCTGTCGTTTCAATACTTAAGTATCAACTGGTGACATTTGCAATGTCACATTGCTTAATGTGGTGATCTCCAACATGTCTTCCCAGGAGACCAGAGTATGCAGACTGGCGGGGACAGTCTAGATGATAGCACAGCCATGGACGAGGGCGACACCTCCCCTCAGCCCCAGAACCGAAGGACACGCAGGGAAGCCTGCACCTGTCCCTTCTGCAAGGATGGCGAGGCTCGGTATGTCTGGTCCACTGCATGAGAATCAGAAAATTAGAATATTGTAGGAAGGTTCATCATTTTTTCTGAAATTCAATTAAAAAAGTGACACCATATTCTAGATTCATTACACAAAGTTGAACATTTCAAGCTGTGTTGGATTCAATCTTGATGATTCTGGTCTGTGTTGTTGGGTCTAGTGCTGTTCAATTTCCTCTTGACAATACTCTATTGGGTTCAGGTCCGTTGAGTTGGCTGGCTGCCATGTCCTGCTTAAAAAGGGAATCAGCATCTTTATTAAGCAGATGGAAGCATGAAATGCTCTAAAATCTCCTGGTAGATGTCTGCATTGACTGGACATGGCACCCCAAATTATCACTGACACTGGAAACTTCACGGGACTTCAAGCAACTTCGATTCTGTGCCTCCACTCTTCTTCCAGACTCTGGGACCTTGATTTCCAAATTAAATGCAAAATGTACTTTCTTCTGAAGAGAAGACTTTGGACCATTGAGCAATGTGCCAGTTCATTTTCATCTTTGACCAGGTAAGACGCTTCTGATGTTGCTGGTTCTGGAGTGGCTGGACACTAGAAATGCGACACTTGGTGCCCATTTCCTGCACAGATCTTTGTGTGGTGGCTCTTGATTCACTGACTCCAGCCTTAGTCCACTCCTTGTGAAGCTCAACACGTTCTTGAATCAGCTTTGCTTGACAATCCTCTTGAGGCTGCAATCATCCCTGTTGCTTGTGCACCTTTTCCTAACATACTTTTCCCTTCCAGTAAACATTCCATGAATATGCTTTGATACAGCACTCTGCCAGCCTATTCAGCAATGCTCAGTTTCAGCAATGCTCAGTTCCTCACGGATGACTGAGCTTCTCACCTTATCTCTAAGGGAGAGGCCAGCCAACCTAAGAGAACTCATTTCAGCCGCTTGTACCTGCGATCTAGTTCTTTCGGTCATGACCCCAGGCTTCATGACCATGGATGAGGGTAGGAACGAAAATTGACCAGTATATCGAGTGCTTTGCCTTCCGGCTCAGCTCTCTTTTCATCACAACAGGGCAGTAAAGCAAATGCAATACTGCCCCCACATCTCCGATTCTCCTGCCAATCTCCCGGTCCATTTTCCCCTCACTCATGAACAAGACCCTGAGAAACTTGATCTCCTTTACTTGGGATAAAACCTCATTCCCTACCCGGAGGAGGCACTCCATCGGTTTCCTGCTGAGAACCATGGCCTCAGATTTAGAGGTGCTAATCCTCATCCCAACCACTTCACACTCTGCTGCGAACCTGTCCAGTGAGTGCTGGAGGTCACAGACCGATGATGCCATCAGGACCACATCATCTGCAAAAAGCAGCGACGAGATCTCCAGCCCACCGAACTGCAACCCCTCCCCACCACGCCTACGCCTCGTTATCCTGTCCATGAACGTTACAAACAGGATTGGTGACAAAGCGCAGCCCTGGCGGAGGCCAACCCCCACCTGGAACGAGTCCGACTTACTACAGAGAACCCGAGCACACCTCTCTCTTTGGACGTACAGGGATTGGATATCAATAAAACGGGACCTCCTCACCCCATACTCCCGCAGCACCTCCCACAGTATCTCCCGCGGACCTGGTCATATGCCTTCTCCAGATCCACAAAACACATGTAGACTGGATGGGCATATTCCCAGGCCCCCTCCAGGATCCTTGCAAGAGTAAAGAGCTGGTCGGATTCCGTCCAATGCGGACAACCAACCAGCCTCTGACAACTCCGCCCCCAGGACGGAATCCGCATTGTTCCTTTTCAATATGAGGTTCTACTGTCTGCCAAACCCTCTTTTCCAGCACCTTTGAGCAGACTTTCCCAGGGAGGCTGAGTAGTGTGATACCCCTATATTTGGAACACACCCTCTGTTCCCCTTTTATGAACAGGGGAACCACCACCCCGGTCCGCCACTCCTTGGGTACTGTCCCTGACTCCCACGCATTCCAAGACATCCCCTCCACATCCAAGGCTCTCAGTGACTTCTGCCAAGGAGATTGACGATGCTTCCCCATCAGCCTCCAGCTCTGTCTCTACTATAGAGGGGGCATGTTAATGGGATTTAGGAGTTCCTCAAAGTGTTCCTTCCATCTCCCAATTTCCTTCTCCTGAAGGCATCACTTTTTGATTTGTATTAGAAGATAAAATTTACCTTGACATGATATTTTATGATATAGATTCACCTGTAGATGGCGTAACAAGACAATGCAGAGAGGGGTGGTCCATCAGTCTGTGGTTCGGTTTTAGCTCTGCCTACATAATTATAAGGTTACTATGTTTTAGGAATAACCCCAGGCCCTGTTATTGACCTTTGACATTTTAGTCTTTATGACACTCCTCTCATCCATTGTCCCGTGTGACATAAACACTGGGCAAATGTTTTAATTTCTGATCTCTTGTGATGAATTAAACCGCTGATGCCTGATAAAGAAAACACATTCTAGATTATGATGACTGTCAAGCTAACGATCAGTCATTTTAATATAGGCACAGGAAGTCCGCAGAATGAAATACAAGGTGCTGCTGTAAAGCATCTCTGCAGTCTGGTTTGTTAATACTGTGTCTTGAGTAAACCTCTGGAGCTAGACAAAGCCTTGTCTTTATTACTTTCCCGATGCCTTTCAGGGCCCCAAACACAATTGTTTCACTGGTCTTTCTATTGGTGGCACTAACACATTATATGGCAGTGCAACCTAAAAAATACATTTAAAGTGAAACATTTTAGGCATAAGATTATTTGTATTTACAGATTAATTCAGTAATTTCATTAAATTGGATATTCAACACTGGACCTCAAAGCCAATTCCACTCAAAGGCAACCCTCTAATCCGGGATTTATTTAGATCTGAGACACCAGGTGGGTAAAAGGAGGGATGAAGGGAAAACCAGCAGGCTCTGGACATCAGGCTGTTATTTAAACACCCCTGCCTTAGATGGTACGTTTAGGCTGCTGTCCTTTACACCTGTTATTAGGCTATTTACATTAGGATGCATGTCTGTGTATTTTGGTATGAATGGAAGTCATGGCTATACTTATTTGAGCAAGCTTGGATTGACATATTATAACCTTACGTTTTTGTAAATGCCTTGTGTATATTTCAACGTGGCCAATAAGGACTGGTGATAAGTTTAAATATTTTTTACTGACAGATCTTTGAGACTTTCATTTTATATATGTAATTCATATGATCCAGTAAAGCCCAGAGCATGCAGAATTCGCTAACTACAAATTGTTAACTGAAAGCATGATTTATGACTACATCAAAGCCTAATTTAGAATATGAAGTTTATTGGTGTTTTTGACTTGTAAACATGTTTTAAAATGTGCAGTACATTCATGAAGGCTAGGCATACAACGTATTTGTTAATGTTTCAAACAAGGTTTAGTTGCAGCTGAAACTATTAGTTGAGGAAATATGTTGCCACAGCTTTGAAAGTGATAAACTCATCTCGCAAACAGAGTAGTTCTGAAAACCATTTGTTCCTAAACGTCACATCACTAACATAGCCAATGGCAGGTTTCTCCTACTTTATTATCTGTCTTCATACTCTAACATTATTTCAGGGAGTCAATTTGTGATGCGACAAGGCAACTAGATCATGATTTTATAACGCTAATAAACTTTGCACATGCTGTGTATAGAATATGTTGGATGAAGAGATCTTTTTTGTAGCACTGATTTGAATATGGTGATATTTGGTGTTGTGGTGTTTCATTACAAGCTCTGCTTCCTCATTAAGAAATGTTGAATTCCGTTGGAAGCTGAAGTAGCTACCTCAACCTATTTCGCACGCCACATTTCAGTAGAAGGGGAGAGTCAGTCTACCAATAAGAAATGTTTCTTGAAAAGCCAAGGAAGCAGGTCTCACAATACAACCATTTTGTGAAGTCTGGAGACCAGGAGGGATGACGTTGTGATGTATTCTGAAATGACCGCTAATCTACTGGGTGTTTGGAGACAAAATGTGTGTTGCTAGATGTGAAACATTTTATATTCAAGTGATTATTTTTTTTGGTAACTTAAGTAAAGCATGGTTTCTAAAAGGGGTGTGGGACTAAGTCGCCCAACAGCAAATGACTATCGATCTGTCTTTTCCTTCACCCTCAGAGATCCCAATAAGAAAAAGCAGCACATCTGCCACATCGCAGGTTGCGGGAAGGTGTATGGTAAGACATCTCACCTGCGAGCACACCTCCGCTGGCACACTGGAGAACGACCCTTTGTCTGCAGCTGGTCATTCTGCGGCAAGAGGTTCACGCGTTCGGACGAACTGCAGCGCCACAAGAGGACACACACCGGTAAGATGGGCTCATATGATACATTAACAATCCATTTCCGGTGTTTAGATTGTACGTGCAGTTCTCTGTCACACCTGGCTAGAGTCAGGAGATTTCCATGCCTACTTATGTGACCAAACAGGAAAATGTCTAGGTCCGAGGACATGCACTGACAAGATGATGATGTATATGTTAGGCTTTAAGAAATTAGAGTTCAGTTTTAATATTTCCAGGCCCTGTTTCTGACTTGACATTATAAGTCATTTAGCAGACAATGTGACTAAAACCTCTGTGCAAGTGATGTATGATGTTTTAATTTCTGATTAATCGTGATGAATTAAACCACTGATGCCAGAGTAAAGCAGACTTGAAATAACCAGAAATGTATTAAAGGACGTTTTGTGACTTAGCTGTCGGCAAACATGTCTTTAATGAAATGGTCACAGGGACTAACCTTGTCAGTTATGGGGCATATTTTTATGTAACTGCCTTCATGCTGAGGAGTAGACTCAAACCTGGCCGTTGATCTAACTCTGTGTGAGCAAAGATGTGAATACAGTCACACTAGCGTAAGCGTGTAGTGACTAACCTGTTTCCTCATTACTTCCAGGTGAAAAGAAGTTCTCATGTACAGAGTGCCCCAAACGTTTCATGCGCAGCGACCACCTGTCAAAACACATCAAGACCCACCTCAACAAGAAAGCCACTGGTGGCTCTGCCCCTGCCTCTGACAACTCCGCCCCTCAGACAGGAGATGGGGCCACCGAAGGCGGGGCAGGGGTCAACGAACCACATGCCCTCATCACCATGGAGACGCTGTCAGCTGAGGGCATTGCCCGATTAGCAAGCAGCGGAATCAACGTGATGCAAGTGGCCGACCTGCACTCCATCAACCTCAACAGTAACGGATATTAAGTACTGGGTGACTGAATGTCAGGGTTCTGAACAGCAGACAGTGGACATTGATTCAGATCTTTTCTAAGGGCTAAGAAGGGCTGTGTCTGGATTATACTCCATGCAGTCCATGCAAACAATGGCAACTGAGCTCAGTAAGATACTATTTTTGAGGCAGCAGCAAGGAGACCCCGTCCCTTTTATTTAGATACTAAAACTGGTGTTTTCCAATGGACTTGGAGCCAAGGCAATAGGGTGGTGGAGTGTGGAGCGGTGAACGTTCTAGAGTGTCTATGGGCATTCCCGTTGGTGGGCATTCACGGTCTCACTATGTAGTGGTTGGCTATCATAAATTGTCCTAACTCGGAATGACGAAGGCCCTGCTCTAGGTGGTTTAGGTCTGAGGGCAAAAGGGGGCTTCTGATGCAATACAAATCCGTCTCTTCTAGTCTGTTTGGATGTGTTTAATGGGTAGCCAGATTCATGATATTTTCCCCCTGTCTCAAAAAAATTGCGCTGCCTTGTCAAAATTCTGCCTCTTTGTACAGGAGGTAGGGTGGATCACACTACTACTATTACTACTCAGAGTCCTGCCTCCCCTGTTTTCTATTTACATTCATCTCTATCGCTCTCTTTTTCAACCCTGTCTCTCAACTCAGTCTGGATGTAATATGCTATAGTAACAGTATTCACCAGGTGTACCAGGGCTTCCTTCTTTGGTTTACTGCACTAGCCGGTTAACTGTGGGTCAGGCCACCTTTGATCTGATCCTGCCTTGTCTGACATCTGTTAATTTTCATCGGCTACGGGTAGGGTCTCCAATTCAGGTCTCTAATGACCTCTAAGGTCTGTTCCGAAGGAGGTAATGTTCCAGAATGCTCCGCTAGGAATGTACAGTTTAGAACAGATATGATCTTCTGTTGAAAATCATGTCAGCTCTTCTTCTTTCTATCTTCGGAGGGTTGCGACTTGTGGAATACAACCCATACCCAGGAGCACTAATCATCAGGGGGGAGAACACTTTGGCAGCCTGTTCCCTAAAGTAGTGGACTACATAGATTTTAGGGTGCCATTTTGAATATAGTTCTGAAATCCTCATGAGATACCTTTTGTTTTTTTTGCCTTTTATATGATTAATTATATAGGTACACATTCAAGCCATCATGCTTTGATACATTTATTATCATAGCAAAAAATATTTTTTGATAATGTTTTTGTATGTATATATTTTTTTCAAAAAATGTGTAAAGCTACGTAAATTCATACCATAGGAAGGATCAACTGAACTTTATGGTCACAAGAGATTGCCTTTCTTTTGTGTGGATGACTTTCTCATACACAATCAATCTTAAACTTCTATTGTTATTATCAACTTTTATATAAATGTAGATTTTGTTTGTCAACTCAATGTCAAAAGTATTCTGTCTATAGAACGGCCTATGTATGTATTGAATACAGTCCAGTTCTTACCAGTACATATGAACCTTTTTCTGTGGTATTTTGTGAACTTGCTTCATACTCTAGCTATTTTTCAGATTCATTTGGAAATCAAATTCCTCCTGGCTACTTTAACAACTTTAAAAAAATGTAAGTCTTAATTTCCAAATACTGCAAAAAATGTATGTATGTAAGCTCAAACCAAAGTCCATTATATGTTTGTAAAAGACCTCTGGGATTTTGGAATGGAACTAAAAATCACTTTGAGGTCAAAACAGTTGAAGACAGTCAACATGTTGTAACATGGCTGGGGTGGACATGTTGTAACATGGCTTTTTGCATAAGGCTTCATAAGTTCAGTAACTTACTCAATCTCCAGGTTTTCCTGAAATCTGGCTTGGAAGATTTCTGGATTTCCTGCTTATTTCATTGATTCTGATTTTTGTAAAAAAAAATTGAAATCCTTTTCCCTCTGGAAACTGATAAGGGATTGATTGGTCAAGATGTCAATTTGTTTTGTAGGCTGCTGGCAGAAAGTTTCCCCCCATCCTACAGTATGGATAAGTTTTGAAGTCTGTCACCCCTTTTTGATTTTGTTTTAGTGGGAAGTATCTTTTTATTCAAGAACGTAACATGTTTTGAGATCCATTTATGGGGAGTGAAGGTGGAAAAATAATTTCATACAAGCACAGTTTTGTTAATTTCTTCTAGCCACCTTGGATTTACCTTTTTGGATTTGTTTTAAAAGGTAGCCAGAGAGAAAGCTGGAAAATGTCAACATAAGGCCCTGGGACCATCCAGCTTGTATTTCTGGAAAACCAGGGCATTTTTGGTAAAGCCCATCTAGCTGGAGTTTTACAACCCTGCATGTTTTGGAAGATGTGACTTGAGTTCTTGAATAACCTGAACAGTATCAGTTTCATGTGTTGTACCTCAGAACATTAAAGTTGTAACAGATGTTTAACATTTGTCTTGATAGTCCAAATACTTGTATTAATTGATAATTCAGTACTTGGATGTGTAATGGAGGTTGTCGGTACCTGTGGAGAATTACAGGGGGAGTTAACTGGTTCATAGATTGCATTCCAAGCAGTAGACCACAGTGCTATTGGCCCTGTTCAAAAAGACTACACTAGGTGTCAGTCCCCAGGGCTAACATGTTGAAAGGGGTACTTAACCATCACTGACTAATGTTAACTTGGCGCTTGAGATTTTGATAAGTCACAGGATGTTTTCTATTTCGCTGTCAACACCTGTCCTTCCTATGAATTGGTTTTCACCAGACCACGAAAAGTGCCCTTAATGTTTTGTTCTTTATGTAAGGGAGTTGGTTTTTGTAATTGTGGATATTACTAAATGCCAACAGCTGGATCAATTGAATAAACAAATGTGTTTGACCTGTAATTTGCAATGCAAGTTTTTAAAGATAGTCTTCCTCTACCAGCTTTCAGGTCACTGTTCAGCTAGGATATTGAAGTTACTGAAAATGACTGTTCAATAAAAGTATTTACTCAGTGACCTTAGGGTATTAAGTTCTTTGATATTCAGCAGACTGAGCTTGAGTGTGAGCTTACAGAACATTGAGACACTGCTTAGTAAAATGTTTTTATTTGATATGAAAAACAATTAGGCAGAAAATAGAACTGAGCAATATCCAGCAGTCACCGTTCTGATCATTAGAATAAAATGTGCAACTGCCCCCTCTGCTGTCCAGAAAGATATTGGAGAAATTATTGATCTTCAGAGTCCTCTCCCGATTTGAGTTTACTCTGAAGACTGAGGGAGACAAACATTGCAATAAAGAACATGCATATCAATTGCAACATTTACCACAACTCATCACAATAACAACACCCCACATGATTATTGGCATTTCAATACTTACCTACTCAGGTATGAGTGGACATCAGAGAAGCCATGATATTGGGCCAGAGGAAACAGGATTCCTGTGGGGCAGCGTCCATCTCTTGCACGGCAGAAACTGCAGTTACAGATTCCTCGGCATGGGGGACACCGCCATTCCTGCATAGGACAAGACCAATAATATAAAAACATTTGTTTATTCCCAAAAATGTATCCAACCAAAATGTTCCTGTCTGAAGTCTTAAAATTGAAAATCTGAGCAACCTTGGTATTAAAAATGTTTTATTCCAGAACCATTTTGACAAAAAAGAAAAAGAGGCATTTCCAGGCAATGTTAATTGACAATGTTCTGTGGCTAGCTGACAGCTGCAAATGCAGTACATTGTAGGTGTTACAGTACAACCAGCTTCTGATAAGGAGCACGCTGCATTCAAGGAGACAGAGACAAACCAGTCAAAATAGTTGGTTCATCTTTGGCACTTCTGCAAGGCGAAAGTCAGAATTGAAATTATTTGCTTTAATGAACACAACCCAGATTCTCTAAGATGGGGTATTTACTTCAAGGTCCAGAGCCTGCTGTTTGGGTTCTACCTGATAAATTGCACCCACCTGGGGTCCCAGGCTGGGCCAGTTCTAGACATAAGCAGTCACTCAGGGCCCCCCAACCGCTAGAGGATAGGGGTCCCCAAATCAACTTTTGCTTAGGGCCTCCAAAAGGCTAGAGCCAGCACTGGTCCCAGGTCTAAAACCAGTCTCTGGTTAGAGGGATGTAATGAAAGGAACTTTGGAACTCGGTTAAAGGTCCAGAGGTGGGTTTTAGGGCTCAAAGATGTGCGCTGTTAAACAGACCGGGTCAAGCAGTGCCTTTCTGACATCTTCTCCATATCGGTTCCTCAGACATGGACCACAGAATTGTCCCACAATACCATGACATTCCTCATTACGGCAACATGTCTTTGTGTCTATGGTCTTTTGGCGACACTGGTGACAAGTAGATCCCTAAGAAATCACAAAAATATGTTAAAAATCGCTCAAGCAAGCCTGTTTAGAGGCCACCTTACAGCAGATAGTTTATTAGATAAGACTGGTCCACAGTTAGCATAGTTTGTTGTGCCTATGACCTGCAATGCTCTAATTCAATAGGATTCTCATTAAACCAAAAAGAACATTCCAATGTAGCGTAGACATGTTCCAAGTAATGTACTTACTGTAGCACTGCTGTAAACCTTCTCAGTTGTGTTGTCTGCCACAAGCTGTAGATCATCTTCCGTGATCTCCTCCACCAGTCGTATGACGTGAGGTTTGGTCTGCATGAGACGGGGAGCACCCCTCCGTTTTGGCTGACCACGTACCTGGAACCAAAGAAATAAACATCCTCCAGTCTATAGAAACCACCTAGATGTTTTGTTCAGAGCGGTGTAATGTTTCAGAACATGCAGAATCATGGATATCAATGTACAATAAATTCACAAACTTTTAAATAATTGATTACAACATTTTGGAAAGTTAATCTACTGTAGTAAATTACTTCCAGAAGTTCCTCCTCGAGACTAAGTTCCAGCTCCCTCTCTGCAGGGGCCCCAGCTCCTCCCTGAACTCCCCCCATGGATCTGGTCTGTATGCGGGATGATCTATCAGGATTCCTCCTGGACATTCTGTCCTTGGAACGGGGCGCTCTCTGCACAGAAAGAGGTCAAGCAGACAATAGAGGAATTGGCCAAGAAAAATCTGAACGTTTTGACATTAGATGGTACATCAGTTCATGCCTGCCCAATGGGGGCCACTGATTGCATGAAAGATCGGGAAGATGCAGCATGGATAAGAAGACTTGCTGATGTATATTACAAAGAATAGGCACTCTAAATACATTTTACATTTGCTTTTTAAATACATCCGTCACAAATGCTAAGAACGCTGTTGGAGGTCTAAAGGTCAGTTAAGCAATAAAAAAAAAATACATGTGTTTAAAACCAGCCCAAGGACATTTTGAGGAGCCAGTCAGAATCATGCAATCTACTCACCGTGCTTTTCTCTTTTTTAAGATTGCTTCCACCATGACCCTTCAGCAGTGATCCTCCTGGCATTTTATGTAGGTCTGCCATCAACTGTGCTAACTGCAGGGAAATAATACAAAACATGTTAATTTACCTCATTGTCACATGGTGTGTAAAATAAAATAAAAAGTAGTTTTACCATAGCTTTATTAGCCTTGATGTTCTGAGCCCTCTTGGACAGAAAGGACTGCGGTGGTTCATCAGCCTCCAAATCAGAATCTGGCAGTTTTCCAGGCAGTGTTGCTTTGGTCACAGGCTCATCGTCAACCTCAGCTTTAACATGTTCAACTTGGCCTCGCTCAACTTTCATGTTTGGCTTCTTCACCCCTGTTTTCTGAGCCTCCTCTTCACGGATGTCACGGGTAGGGGGGGCTAGCTTACTGGGGCACAGCGCCACCTGAAAAGTGATGCAACGGGGAGCAGGCCTTTTTGGGGAGCTGCCTGTGGTTTCCTTTGGACTGTCACCGTCTGATCTCTAATAGTGTGAAACAAACAATTTATATAGTTCAGACCTTAAATTCGTCAGGATATTTTGCCCCCAAAAAACAGCCTGAATCTCTCTGAATAACGACGTGTTCTACACATCTGACATCAGATGTATCAGTCGAAAGCAAATACCTTAACAGTAGCGTGTAAATTAGGAATTTCCAAGAATCAACTGGAGTGGCCTAGCCTAAACACTTCAACTTCCTTATTCGTTAACTGGCGCGAAATAATAAATAAGCTGATATCGAACCTTGGTATCACATAAATCACTTTCACTGTCGGTAAATCCATAGAACGTTTTTTCATCGTCTGACTCCTCTGCGAATATGTCAGCGAGTTTACTGTCGAACGAAGACATTCCCAAAACACTGGAACGCTAGAAAAACAGGGAAACAAGACAATTGAAATGAACAATCCGTTCAGTTAAACATTTAAACACTGTAACATCTTTCTTTTAAATGCCAGAAGAAACAAGTTACCGTCGTCCACGGAGTCGATCATTCTTAGGTCAAGCACTAGGCAATGAAATTGTCTATGTACGAGCCAAATGAGCAGCGCATCCATGTAGCCTATCAAATCATTCCAAATAAAGCTAATCAGGGTGCCGTTAATTAGGCAATAAACGGACAAACACACAAACAGGGAAGAACCACCCGCCTGAGGGCTGTACTACGAAGGGAGTTTGACCTATTCAGTTTTCAATCGGTAATCAAGGGGTTGACAAACTCTGATAGACTGAATTGTTTTGGCAACTACGCTGGTCATTTGGATGTGCGTTAGTTGATTCGGTCTTAACTTAATTGGAATTTGTGCGCGTTAGCTTTAAGCCCTACATTTGTAATGTCAGGAAATCTGGGCCCAATCCCGATGTCCCCCTCTAAACAGACTTAATTGACTTCACCTGGTAAGTGATTGAGTGCGAGGGTCTGTGTGCGCTCTAAATGTTGTACATTTTAATGGGACAGCATTTTGTGACTATTATGTTATCTTGATGAGACTGAAACATGTTGCACACTTTTGTGGGTTTAGGACTTTTTAGTTTTACGTTTTTACTTTCTTGGCGGCCTAGGCTCTTAATAGACCGACAGGCTGATTTATGTTTAGCAGGCTCTTGCTCTACAGAGTGGATGAGAGGTAATTGTCTAATAATCTATATTTGTAAATTATCAATGTACTATTTTTGGTTGAATAAACTAGGTATGTAATAAGGTGATTGCATTCTTCTGATTTCATGTGTTCTATGTGCCATCTCAAATCCTGTTAATGTAGGCCTAGTGTGGTTCACTGTTCTTTCTCCTCTCATAAGGCAGGTTTGCTGGGACTTTTCTCTTGCTTCCGGCTTCCCCTGGTAACCCTTGTTTCATGTCACAACACTATGAACTGTAGGCAATTCCTTCACACAGTCTATGGAAATGTGGACTTAGGAAAAGGGTGCATAAAGGGCTCAGAATGTCTGCGAGAGAGCCCTTGTGCACTTGCCAATTTGACAGTGGGACAGCCCTAAGCCCTCAGACTTAGTGAGAACACGCTTCAAAGTCTGAGTGTAAACATGGGATTCGGCCGAGGGGTTAAGAGGTTTGTGGCTAAAACTAACACCTTGGCCGCCAAAAAAGTCAGGGATGCTTGTTGCCAGCTTGTTGCCAACAGAGTAAATTTGTAAAAACGTGTAATCGTTCTCATTAATACACAGTACAGATGGGGTCTGCGGCATACCATGTGGAAAAGGGGTACTAAGTATATTGGGCCCTAATGTGTAGAGGGGCCCTTAAGTGTTTGAAGTTTGAATAAAGAGAAGAGGGGCCCTCGAAGACCTATGTACAGGGCCCAGAATGTTGTGCTACACCCCTGGATGTGGTCTGTCGGACCACACTTAAGCAATAATAACCTATTCAGTAAACAGAAAAAAAGGCAGACATAGTGAACTGGCTAAGGACACCGCAGTAAAGCTAGTTTCATGTTTATACATTTGCCTGATTGGTGATGTACCGATCAATGTTGCAGGTGGTATGGTTTCACCAGGGCCTGTAGTGGGTGTTCTTTATCATGAAATGATTTTGTGTTATTATCCTGTGTTTCTATGCTGTTATTGCAGTTAGCTGGTAGGTTATTCAACAGCAGGATCATATTCACTATGTATATACTGGGGGGACAAGGGCCTGTAAGGATATCTTGCACCCCGGCCTGGCTTTACTGAGCTATGCCTACTACCATGCCTGGATAAAACTTTATTTGGTCTACTGACAGCAGAGTAGCTTACTGAGACACGGACAAGGTTATGTCTACATCCCAACGAACAGAATAGGGGATACTGGGGGCAATTGTAATTGGGCAATTATAACACACTCAATTCCTCCAATCAGAAACAAGTTAGAGCAGTAGTGTGTCTAGCTTGTATGGCTCCCTGGACAATTCCTGAATTCAGTGCGCCCCCATATAAAAATATAGAAAAATAATTCTCATATCAAAAAGTAACAGACACACAGAAACAACGTGTAGTATAAAAATACAAATAAGAAAATAATTTCTACCCTATTGCTAACAAAAAATTCACAAAACTAAATTGCACTAAGCCTAGATCACTCCTCATACAGGACAGTGCCAGAAGGTGCTCAAAATTAATCTGAATTTGCACTGAAATACAGTAGATGAGTCTGACACCTGGGACTGGGGGGGGTCCAGGGAAAGTGCTAAGAAACTCTGCCCTACAGCATTGGAGATTCCCCTTACTGTCCTCAGAACCTAGTCAATACATTCAGTGGAAAACTTTGATGCAATACAATCAGTGGAAACCACAGTAAATGATACAAGTCAAAAAATGTGCTAGTTAGGTTGTAATAATTTTGGGGTAGGCTGCACATTATCATGATGAAACTATGACATGTCCAATGTTATGTAAGCTAGTTCTATAACAGAAAACAGAAAATCATCACCCTATGTGTAATTGTGTAGCAAGCAACATAGGCTAACAAACAAGTGTTCTACTCAGTGGTTGCCTAGGGACTTAACCGTCTGGAACAGAGTTCCAGTAATTCTAATTTTGGCAAACAGCATTTCCAGGCCTTATTAACATGTACATTTCCATGAACATAGTCAAATGTGTGATTTGTCCCTTCCTGCACTTATTTTATCCCAAGTCAAGCACTGGTTATACTTGCCTATTTCATTACATGCATACCATTATACTCAAAGAGATGACATAGTTGCATACCTTTATCTTTTGCATGTTTCTCCTCTTTCCTTTTTTCCCTAAATTGGGCACCTGATGGCTTAAACCTTTTCTTATCCATTTGGCACTCAAGCATCAACAAATTACTCATACCGCACCACTGTCAACCAAGAGTCAAGAATAAACCAATCACCTTGGTGGTGTGTAGACGTTGTGACTGATATACTAATTTCCTTAGAACTGAGAGGTGCACTATTTGATTGATTTCCCTGCAATCGAATTCAATTGTTACTTTCATAACTCCAGTTCTTTGAGTGGAGCGTTGCCCATAGGGGCTTCGCTTCTGTTGGTTTAACCCTCTGCCCAATAGGCAGTCACTGAAAATTCAGATATGCAAATCACCTTACTCATGGACATCTGCCCCATGGCTATATGTGGTCTCACAACCTGCTCAGCCTCCCAACATACCTTTCTTCATGAGAAAAGCAGTCTGAGACTGGTCAGGGCATGAACCTTATGGGCGACACTCCACTTGTAGAACTGGAGTTATGAAAGTAACTATTGTTCTACACTCACCTAAAGGATTATTAGGAACACCATACTAATACTGTGTTTGACCCTCTTTAGCCTTCAGAACTGCCTTAATTCTACGTGGCATTGATTCAACAAGGTGCTGAAAGCATTCTTTAGAAATGTTGTCCCATATTGATAGAATAGCATCTTGCAGTTGATGGAGATTTGTGGGTTGCACATCCAGGGCACGAAGCTCCCATTCCACCACATCCCAAAGATGCTCTATTGGGTTGAGATCTGGTGACTGTGGGGGCCATTTTAGTACAGTGAACTCATTGTCATGTTCAAGAAACGTATCTGAAATGATTCGAGCTTTGTGACATGGTGCATTATCCTGCTGGAAGTAGCCATCAGAGGATGGGTACATGGTGAGCATAAAGGGATGGACATGGTCAGAAACAATGCTCAGGTAGGCCGTGGCATTTAAACGATGCCCAATTGGCACTAAGGGGCCTAAAGTGTGCCAAGAAAACAACCCCCACACCATTACACCACCACCACCACCAGCATGCACAGTGGTAATAAGGCATGATGGATCCATGGTCTCATTCTGTTTAAGCCAAATTCTGACTCTACCATCTGAATGTCTCAACAGAAATCGAGACTCATCAGACCAGGCAACATTTTTCCAGTCTTCAACTGTCCAATTTTGGTGAGCTCTTGCAAATTGTAGCCTCTTTTTCCTATTTGTAGTGGAGATGAGTGGTACCCGGTGGGGTCTTCTGCTGTTGTAGCCCATCCGCCTCAAGGTTATGCGTGTTGTGGCTTCACAAATGCTTTGCTGCATACCTCGGCTGTAAAGAGTGGTTATTTCAGTCAAAGTTGCTCTTCTATCAGCTTGAATCAGTCGGCCCATTCTCTTCTGACCTCTAGCATTGACAAGCCATTTTCGCCCACAGGACTGCCGCATACTGGATGTTTTTCCCTTTTCACACCATTCTTTGTAAACCCTAGAAATGGTTGTGCGTGAAAATCCCAGTAACTGAGCAGATTGTGAAATACTCAGACCGGCCCGTCTGGCACCAACAACCATGCCACGCTCAAAGTTGCTTAAATCACCTTTCTTTCCCATTCTGACATTCAGTGTGGAGTTCAGGAGATTGTCCTGACTAGGACCACACCCCTAAATGCATTGAAGCAACTGCCATGTGATTGGTTGATTAGATAATTGCATTAATGAGAAATTGAACAGGTGTTCCTAATAATCCTTTTGGTGAGTGTATTTTGGAAAGCATTTAGGGCAAAGTGAGTGAGCTAGCCATGTCACGCAAGTAAAATCGGACAAGCGGCGAAGCGTCCCCCACGACTCCGCCGCGCAAATGTCCTCCACCTGCATGCGTGGAGTGTGCCCCAAACCCCCTAAGCGCAGGAGTGCCACTTGACACGTTCTGTGCTAACGTGTGCACTGGGCACAGGCGATGCAACCTCTCCTCCCTTGCTCCCTCATGGGGGTGGGGGAGAAAACGCCCACAGCACCATCTTCATGGAGCGAAACGACGCCTGGAACACTTTGGGCAGAAAGGCTGGGTTAAGGAACAACACTTCCCGGGAGCCATCACCATTGATGGCGAGGCAGCCAGTCTGTGTCGACAGCGCACAAAGGTCACTGACCCACTTAGCAGTAGGGAGTCTGAGACCAATGCCCTCAGTCAGGGTCCGAGGGCAGGGAGACCGCTCAACTAGCCTATCCGTACATGCAACAGTCATCTGTAATCAAGGCTCACTGACCAATTTAAATAACGTGCACACACAACTTTATCAAAACAGAGGAGCTCCCCACAAAACGCACACAGGGTGGGAAAGCGTATGAGGGACACTTCCTCCCCCAAAAAGTCAAGTACGGTGCCTCTTGCGAGACGTTCTGGCCGCCCTCGTTCTGCCGGCGGATAGGAGGAGGAGGAGGAGATTACCTCGGGGCCAAGTTCCTTCCCCTCACGCTGTACTGGTCGAGCATCTTCATGTTCCAGTTTGCCTGTCGACCTGGCCCTGCATTGTTTTTGACATCGGTGCAACCGACTCCCAGGTTTCCTCGACCCAAAGCTTTGGGGGGGCAGCCGGCACCAAGGAGGAAGCAGGTACCGGTAACGGGACACAGCCGGATGCTCTTCTCTCTGCTCTGTTTCTGGCGCATCAGGACTTCTGTGACCAAGGTGTCAGAGTGAGTCCTCCTGTAATGGAGCGTTGTGAAAGCGAACCGTCTCGGGCACATTCAGGGATGTAAGCACCAGCCCCAGGTGCCTGACCTGCACCACTGATCTAGTCATCATCCTGCCAACCGAGAGAGTGTTGGCCTGTGTAAGCTTGAGGATGGCCGTCGAATCCCCTGCCACCTTGCTCAACTCTTCCGGAGACAGCGATGTGTGACCCTCCATCATCCTGGCCACAGCTGCCGCCAGGAGGCCCACATTGTTGCAGGCCACGAGGGACTAGGCTGACAGGATATACTGCTTGTCCACCAGGCTGGCGGAGACTCAGTCCTTCACAGGCCAGGAGCTTGTCGCTCTAGGTGTTCAGGTTCGGGACTAGGCTTCCCACGCTTCCTCTGCGT
This sequence comes from Esox niger, assembly GCA_016801105.1. Lineage (NCBI taxonomy): Eukaryota > Metazoa > Chordata > Actinopteri > Esociformes > Esocidae > Esox > Esox niger. The sequence goes on from JACXGJ010003988.1 coordinate 18,643, forward strand.
ATTTGCACAGAGATGGGACCTCCGGCGCCTTGGTCGGCGTCGAGCGAGGCTCACGCATCCAGCAGGTGGCCTCAAAAAGGTCATCCCACTCCTTTGGGCAGGCACCAGCATCTAGATGTGCAGGCGCCGTGCAGCAACAGAGATGGCAGATACGAAGTCCTTCACCGCCAGTGGGTCGACACTCCTGTTCATCCGAGGGGTGACCTCCTCCTCAACCTCCAAGGAGGAAGAGGTTGAACAATGCCACTCCCGTTCTGCCAAACAGGGGGGAAAAGTTCGGGAGGTGGGTGGAGCTCTAGCTGGGCTGGTCACATCCCTCTGACTCGACAAAGGAGTCCTTCCCGGATAGGAGAGAAAGAGCATCAGAGAGAGGAATCTCCTCGGCGAAGTACCTGTAAAGGGAGGACGGCGCAGTCGATGCACACCGGTTCTTTTATAGCACCGTCGCGAGCATGTAGTGGTCACAAACAAGCACAGCAAAGCATGTGTTTGTCGACCGCCGTGTCTAGCTCACTACCGGCACACTGTCATTGAAGATGGCAACCGGGGCGGCGCCGGGATAGTAGAAACCGCTCCAGCGGTTGAAGGTGGTGAACCCATCCTTGGTTTTGCAGAAATCACCAATTGCATAACTTGGCTGAGCGGGGTATGAGACCGCTTATAGCCATGGGGCAGATGGCCATGAGTAAGGTGATTTGCATATTTGAATTTTCCGTGACTGCATTTGGGCTGAGGGGTAAACCAATAGGAGCAAAGCCCCTATGGGCAAAGCTTCTCGACATAGAACTCTCCCTGGCTGTGGAAAAGGAACCAGATCATTTGACCTCAACTGATGTTTTAAACACAAAAAATATTTTGAGGTGGGAAAGATTACTTTTTGGGTTTACAGTATTTCTTTTCTGCTGTCTAAAGTTTAGATGACTGAATTTAAACTTAAATTAATTTTTTCAAGAGGTTTTTGGTAAAAAATGTACATGAAGCCAAAAATGTATGATAATATAGGTGTTGTTACCTAGCATAAGAGATTGTGGGCCACATGGTCCAATTTAAACAGCTTGTTTATCTGTGTTGAAAAATAACACATTTCAGTGTGTATTTAAAGTTATGTTTAAAAGGGTGTAATTAAAATAAAGCCCATCAATAAACATACATTTTGTATAAAAGGTTTTCTGCTAAAATTATATTAGAAATTGACCAAAAGTGTGAACATTACAGTTTTGCTCAAAAGTTCACAAACCCTTGGAGAATAAGTAATATATGTACCATTTGTGAAGAAAACATGAATGAGCAGGCAAAACACATCTTTTATTTCTTATGGGATTCACATTAATCTGTAGGTCATATCAGAATTGCACAATCATAAAACCAAGCATGTCAACAAAGAAAAAAATTGACTGACCCCTGTCCAAAAGTCTGCATACCCTTAGTTCTTAATATTGTGTATTGCCCCATGTAGCGTCAATGACAACATGCAGTCTTTTGTAATAGTTGTCTATGAGGCCCCGAATTCATGCAGGTGGAATAACTGCCCACTCATTTTGGCAAAATGCCTCCAGGTAATGTGAAGTCTCTTGTCGTCTTGCATAAACGACACGTTTGAAATCTCCCCAGAGTAGCTTGATGTTTTTTAGGTCAGGAGTCTGTGATGGCCACTCCAGAACATTCACCTTTTTCTGCTGTAACCACTGGAGGGCCAACTTGGCCTTGTGCTTAGGGTCATTGTCATGCTGGAATGTCCAAGAGTGTCCCATGCGCAGCCTTTGTGCAGAAGAATGCAAATTGTCTACCATTGTTTTCTGATAACATGCTACATTCATCTTGCCATCAATTTTCACAAGATTCCCTGTGCCATTAGAGCTCACACACCCCCAAAACATCTGTGTGCCACCACCATGCTTCACAGTGGGGATGGTATTCTATTCACTATAAGCCTTGTTGACTCCTCCAAACATAACGCTTAGGGTTGTGACCATAAAGTTCTATTTTGGTCTCGTCACTCCAAATTACAGTGTGCCAGATGGTGTGAGGTGTGTCAAGGTATCGTCGGGCATATTGTAACCAGGCTTTTTTGTGGCTTGGTGCAGTAAAGCCTTCTTTCTGGCAACTCGACCATGTAGCTCATTTTTGTTCAAGTATTTCCGTATTGTGCTTCTTGAAACAACCACCCCGTATTTTTCAAGAGCAGTCTGTATGTCTCCTGAGTTTTTCTGTGCTTTTTTGTATCCCAAACACTTCTTTTGGCAGTTTTGGCTGAACTCTTTCTTGGTCTACCTGACTTTTGGCTTGGCATCAAGAGATCCAGTACTGACTGGTATTTGCAAGGTATCTGATATTTTTATACATCCTTTTCCATCTGTATACATTTTCATTACCTTGTTACACAGGTCTTTTGACATTTCTTTTCTGCTCCTCATGGCTCAGTATCTAGCCTGCTCAGTGCATCCATGTGTGAGCTAACAAACTAATTGATTATTCATACACAGACACTAATTTGATTTTTTTTTTAAAGCCACAGGTGTGGGTAATTCAGCTTTAATTGCCATTTTCACCTGTGTGTGTCACCTTGTGTGTCTGTAACAAAGCCAAACATTCAAGGGTATGTAAACTTTAGATCAGAGCCATTTGGGTGCTTTCTGTTATCATTATTAGCCAAACAACTATGTGAGAATTACTGGCTTCATTTGATCACTATCCTTAATTAAATAAAAATATACTTATATTTGCATGATCAGTCATATTTTCAAAATCAACGCCAACATTTCACCAGGTTATGCAAACTTATGAGCACAATTGTAATGTCATGACCAATCACGCCTGCATCTTTTGATCAGGGCCATTTTAGGTGATTTCTGAGTCAAACAACTGGGATAATAAATGGCTTCATGTGATCACTATCCTTAAATGAAATACAATAATTTTTTGCATGATCAGTCGTATTTTCAACATCAATGCCAAAATGTCACATTTTCTGCCAGGGTATGAAACATATGAGCACATCCGTATACTCTGTCTGCAAAAGCATTGTGCGTTTATAGTGGAATTAACGTGTTTTGATTGTAAGACCCAGCAAAACCAAAAATGATGAAAAAAAAAATGAAGTTCCCTTGAGACCTTAGATGTTTTTTTTCTTTATATTAGCCTATGCCAATATTCAGGCCCAGGAAGACTGATAGGGAACTCCAGCCACAATCACTGTTTGAGTAGTGCAGCAAGTTGCACAGGGAAAGTCACATGGCAAAAATAGAAATAGACTTGACATCTTAAAGAATTTTAACCACATAAAATAAATCTCATACCATATGCATACAAATCTTAAGTAACATTATTAGATACTACAGCAGTAATGTGATTACTTTGAGATGGGCTTTTATTTGAGATATAGTGGGTTAATATTACTTATTTTTTCAGTGTTACAATTTCCCCCAAACACTGTTACAATTTCCTCCACCAAGGGGGACATGTAACACTGACTTCTTACTTGACATTTTATGTTGTAGTCTTGTCCTTATTGGTATATGTTTATGTTTCTTATATCAAAAGGTGATTAATGTTTTTCACATAGTCTGTGAGTTATGAAGGATTAAAAAAAATCGCACCTGGTCTCCCCTACTTATGGTCTGGGGTAAAAGTGCAGTCCACAGAAAGATGGCTTTCTGTGATACAGTTGGTAATTTATTAGGCTACTTGAAATATATTTTTCAAAAGTGGAGATATTCATCCCAAATCACACCAGTATATTCTACATTACATTATGTAACAGCCACACATGAGTTTTTTTCTCTCTAAATAACAAGTATGTATATCTAACTATTATAATTGCATCTTCCTTTTGAAATAACCTTGTACATCGGAAATCACATCAGTATATTCTATATTACCTAACAGCCACTACAAAGAAAACAAGTATGGATTTTTGAGTAATACTTTCTTTATTGTTTTTTTTTTATATGGCTCTTAAAACATTTCTGATATTCATCACAAATCGCTTCAGTATATTCTACATTACATTATCTAACATCTGCAACAATTATTTTATACAAAATAACAAGTATGGACTTTTGACTTCTAAGATGAGTATCTCAAATTTTGAAAAATATATTTTAAATGCAAACTTTAAAATAATACATCTTGTTTTAGAGATTCTTGTCATCTGGAAACGAAGCTATATGTAGAATAATGTGCATCCGATTGGAAGTTTCTATGACCATTATTGAAAGAGGTTGAAGATGTACAGAATTAAATGTTTCCATGGATTTATTGATTTTTAATAAATCAATAATGATCTTTTTGAACATATGGATTGTGGTATAGAATTGAGCATTTGAATTGATGTTGATGAGAGTCATTGATAATACTATTCTCATTGGCTGACATTTCGGCTAGTGCATGGTTTACTATTTTACCACTGTCCCTTAATTTGGAAGGAGCCTGAAAGGAGGAACAAATGTGAATGTCTGTTGAATCTCGAATGTAAAGTTGTTTTCTCCTTTGTCATTTTAGCTCACAGACATTTAGTCCCCACCGTACAGACAGCTCAGTTTCTTATGCAACTATGTGGCTGAATTTAATCATCTTTGGTGAGTTTTTTTTTAACCTTTCAGAGTAAACAAGACCTACATTTGATGTTTTAGAATCCCAGCCTAGTATAATAAACCTATTGTTGTTTTTAACCCTACCATAAAAACTGAGGCATGCCATTGCGTACACTTCCTAATGCCCATTGATACATATGAAAGTAGTTTAAAATTAATGAGATATGATGTAAATCTTGTTTTGATATTCTGAATTTGCTCATCGACATCTCCTGCGAAGAAAGCACTATAAAGATGAGAGTGATATATAAAATCAGATTTAGGTAATTAACCCATTGATTTGATCGATTATGACTTCTGGAAATAATGTGGTCAATTTCTTAAGACAAGGCAACACACCCGTCATCCTCATTTAGTTTTCAGGACTGTTTGTTCATTCAGCGAATGTATTAATTATTTTCATGTTGTAAAAATATCACCAAGTTGCAAGGCAAAAGCTAATGTTCCTAGATTGTGCATTTTGCAATAAGACATTTTTTAATTAATTTTCTTGCTAAGTATTTTGTCAGCGTCTACTAAAGTATTCAACCCCGTAACCAGCTCTCTTATTTTAATGAATTACAAAATTGAAAATGTCCTCTTGTCTAACATATTGTCCTACAAAACATAAACTCAAATAAATTGGTGTACAGTAACATTGGTTTTATATTAGGAAATACAGTATCTGTAAGATTAAGACCAAAGATGTTTGTCATACAGTAATACAAGTATAGGTATTAGGGAAAGTCGAAGCACGGTTTAGCACAGTGGATTCTGCATCACTCTACACAGGCTATCCCTCAAAACGTAATGCTTGAATATGATGGACATATGTGAAGTAATGTACAATGAGGCCAACAATCAATTTGTAGGAGCTACATAGTTCAGTGACTGGTTGTTGAATAATGGTGCACAAGTTAACCACCTGAATGGGAGAGTTTTGAATAAGAAGCTGTTACTCATAAATTACCATCTGTAAGCAAGTCTGGTGTTTGCTAGAAAGCCTGAGAGGATGGGGGTCAGATTAAACCAAAACAGACAAATTCTAAGCTATGTGTGAAAAAAGCCTCTCACTTGGGTTTGAATTTATTTTCAAAGTACTGTATTTTAATTATATGGATTATATACAGTTCCCTCCAAAAGTATTGGAATGGCAAGGGAAATGTCTTTGTTTTTGATGGTCACTGAAGAAGTTTGTGTTTAAGATCAAAAGAAGAGTATGGAACAACTGTTCAGAAATTCAGCTTTAATTTCCAGGTATTCACATCTAGATGTGTTAAACAACTTAAGACATCACTGTTTGTATTAGACCACAGCATTTTTAGGTGAGCAAAAGTAATGGAACAAATAATCTTAAAGTAAATAACATTTCATATTTGGTGGCATAACCCTTGCTTAGTGTCGTAAGCCTGCGACCCATCGACATCACCAAACTGTTGCATTCTTAATCTGTGATGCTATTCCAGGCTTTTACTGTAGCTTCTTTCAGTTCTTGTTTGTTTCGGGGTGTTTCTCTCTTCAGTCTCCTCTTAAGGAGGTGAAATGCATGCTCTATTGGGTTATGGTCAGGTGATTGACTTGGCCGGTCTAAAACCTTCCACTTTTCACCCCCGATGAAGTCCTTTGTTTTGTTGGCAGTGTGCTTTGGGTCATTGTCCTGCTGCGTGATGAACTTCCTCCCGATTAGTTTCAATGCATTTCTCTGTAAATTGGCAGACAAAATGCTTCTGTACACTTCTGAATTCATTCTGCTGCTACCATCATCAGTTGCATCATAAATAAATATTAAAGAGCCTGTTCCAGAAGCAGCCATGACATTATCTCCACCATGCTTCACAGATGAGCTTGTATGCTTCGGATCATAAACAGATGCTTTCTTCCTGCACACTTTGGCCTTTCCATCACTTTGGTAGAGATTAATCTTAGTCTCATCAGTCCATAAGATTGTGTTCTAGAACTTTTGCGGCTCATCTCTGTACTTCTTTAAAAATTTCAATCTTGCCTCTCAATTCTTACTGCTGATGAGTGGTTTGCATCTTGTGGTGTGGCCTCTATATTTCTGTTGTCTGAGTCTTCTTCGAACAGCGGATTGTGATACCTTCACCCCTGTACCGTGGAGATCGTTGGTGATGTTTTGGGGGTTTTCTCACAATATTTCTGTCATCAACATCTGTTGCTCAGTACACCAGTAGTTTCTTTCTTTTTCAGGACATTCACAATTGTTGTGTTTGCTATGCCCAGTGTGTGTAATGGCTCTGGTCGATTTTCCTTCTTTTCTCAGCTTGACAATAGCTTGCTTTTCTCCCATAGATGGCTCTCTGGTCTTTGTATTTCTTGTTAAAGAGGATAAACCAACAATCTTTTATAGGTTTAAACCAAGGATGGAAACTTAGACTAGTCATGCAGAGCTATTTAATGTTTGAACAATCAACCTAAAAGGCAACACCTGGTCAACAAGAAACATCTGTCAGTCACATGTTCCAATATTTTTGCTCACTTGAAAAATGGGTGGGTTCAGACATCTAGATGTGAATACCAGGAAATTAAAGCTGAAATTCTGAACTCTTGAGTCATACTCATCTTTTGATTTTAAACCCATATGTCTTCAGTGTACAACAAAAACAAAGAAATTTGCCTTGCCGTTCCAATACTTTTGGAAAGGACTGTATTAATAAAATTGTTGTGATATAGTTTTTATAATTTAAAATGTTCATCGCATGACTACCATGACAGCTTTCTGAGGCCACCTGGGGGCATATTGCCCCTGTTGAGAATTACTGCCCATTTATATTTACATTTTCAAACAGACCAGTCATTATCTACATATATAGTTAATTCAGAAAGTATTCAGAACCATTTATCTTTTACACATTTTCTTATTTTTCTAAAATATATTTAATAGTTTTCCCCATCAATGTGCACACCATACCCCACAATGAGCAAACAACAACAGCTTTTTTTTTAAATCTTTTGAAGATAAAAAAACATCAGAAAAATGTAATTTGCTTAAGTACTCAGACCCCTACATTCAAGACATTGTTGAAGCCTTTATAGCCTTGAGTCCTCTTGGGAATGACACTATAAGATTGGCACACCTGTGTTTTGAATTTCTCCCATTCTTCTCAGCAGATCCTCTCAGGCTGTCAGGTTGGATAGGGAACATCAATGCACAACAATAATTCACGTCTCTTCAGAGATGTTAGATCAGGTTTAAGTCCTGGCTCTGGCTGGGCCACTCAAGGTCATTCACAAACTTTTCCCGAAGCTACTCCTGCGTTGTCTTGGCTGTGTGCTTAGGGTTATTGTCCTGTTGCAAGGTGAACTTTTGCCCCAATCTTAGGTCCTGAACGCTCTGGTGCAGATTTTCATCAAGGATCTGTATTTTGCTCCGTTCATCTTTCCCATGAACCTGACTGGTCTCCAAGACTTTGCAACGGAAAAATATCGCCAAAGCATTATGCTACCAGCACCTATATGGATGCTTCTTGTGGGGATGGTTTTGGCCAGGTGATAAGTATTGCCTGGTTTCCTCGAGACATCTTGCTCAACTGTGAAGAGGCAACTCCGGGATGCTTGGCAGAGTTGCAAAGAAAAAGACATACTTCAGACTGGCTAAAAAAAAGAATCAAATAAAATTGGCACAAGAAAACAGACACTGGACAAAGGAAGGCCAACATCACAGAGCATCTTGATAAGGCCAACATCACCCCTCCTTCACTCTTAACGTTGACACTGGTGTTTAGCCGGTACTATTTCATGAAGCTGCCAGTTGAGCTGTGAAGCATCTGCTTCTCAAAATAGACACTTGTCCTCTTGTTCATATGTGACCCAGGACCTCCCACTTCTCTTCCTTTTCTGGTAAGAGCATTTTGAGCATGTTATCCAACACACAAACGTTGATGTTGAAGATACTCAGCTAGTTTAAAGGACAGTTTTGTTGCTTCTTTAACCAACAAGTTTTCAGTGCTGCTAACAAAATCATAAAAGTGTTTTCTAGTGATCAGTTGGCGTTTGAAAAAGATAAACTTGGATGAGCAAACACAACGTGCCATTGGAACCCTTGACTGATGGTTCCTGATAATGGGCCTCTGTGAACCTATGCAGATGTTTCATTGAAAACCAGCAGTTTCCAGCTACAGTAGTCATGCCTCATTAACATTGTCTACATCTGGTTAAAATTAGAATAAAATGTGTCATTAAACAGGTACGGCTACAGTACAATGGAATGCAGTTAGCATCTAATGATGCTAAAAGTATGTAATGTACAGCTGTGTTCATAAGTTTGTATACCCTGACAGAAATTGTGAAGTTTTGGCAATGATTTTGAAAATGTCTGATCATGCAAAAAAGTATTTTAACTAAGGTTAGTGATCACAGACACGGTGGCACAGACACTGGTGGAAATGGCAAGTAAAGGTGAATTTCCCACACATGTGGCTTTTTTAATTGCAATTAGTGTGTATAAATGTCAATTAGTTTGTTAGTTAACATGTGGATGCACTGAGCATGTTAAATACTGAGCCATGGGGAGCAGATTTTTTTTTTTCAAAAGACCTGTGTAACAAGGTAATGGAACTTCATAAAGATGGAAAGGGATATAAAAAGATTGCAAATGCCAGTCAGTACTGGATCTCTTGATACCAAGCCAGGGTCAGGTAGACCAAGAAAAACTTCATCCAAAACTTCCAAAAGACGAGTTTGGGATACAAAAAAAACACTGGTAACCTCAGGAGACGATGTGGTTGTTTCAAGGAGCACAATACGATGATAGTTGAAAAAAAATGAGCTGCATGGTCAAGTTGCCAGAAAGAAGGCTTTACTGCACCAACCCACAAAAAAGCCTGGTTACAATATGCCTGACAACACATTGACACGCCTCACAGCTTGTGGCACACTGTAATTTGGAGTGACAAGACCAAAATAGAACTTTCCCGTCACAACAATAAGCGTCATGTTTATAGAGGTGTCAACAAGGCCTATAGTGAACAGTTTACCATCCCTACTGTGAAGCATGGTGGTGGCTCACTAATGTTTTGGGGGTGTGTGAGCTCTAAATGCACGGGGAATCTTGTGAAAATTGATGCGGCATGTTATCAGAAAATATTGGTAGACAATTTGCATTCTTCTGCACAAAAGCTGCACATGGGAAGCGTTTGGACTTTCCAGCACGACAATGAACCTAAGCACAAGGCCAAGTTGGCCCTCCAGTGGTTACAGTAGAAAAAGTTGAAGGTTCTGGAGTGGCCATTAGTCTCCTGACCTTAATATCATCAAGCCCCTCTGGGGAGATCACAAACATGCGGTTCATGCAAGATTACCAAGGACTGCATGACCTGGAGGCATTTTGCTTAGACAAATGGGCAGCCAAATGGGTCAATACACAGTATTAAAAACTACGGGTATGCAGACTTTTGAACAGCAGTCAGTAAAAAAAAAAAAAAAAAAGCCATTTTTTGTTTTAAAGATTTTACAATTCTGTTATGAAATACAGTTGAATTTGAATCCCATAAGAAATAATATACATGTGTTTTGCCTGCTCGCTCATGTTTACTTTACAAATGGTACATATATTACAAATTCTCCAAGTGTATGCACACTTTTGCACACAAATGTAAACGTGTCGGAGTCCAGCAGTCAAAGGAGAGTAGTGCAACAAGGTCCCGAGAGGCTGTACTGAGCAGTGGGCGGGTGGGTATTGTTGTGGCAATTTCTTAACAATTGTACATTGGAGACATGTTTGCTTATCTATTACCTGGTATGTAACTCTGGTTTTTGGTTGTGACACATCTGTATTATGTCAGAGGATCACTGGGTACTCTGACCATCTATTCAACTGACTAAACCAATAAGGGTATCTGTCCTTTGTTCCTTAGGAAATGCAGGAGAGGGGGATCTGGTATTTGCCTAGGGGGCATCATTGACTGGTATTGGCAGATTATAGGGTTACTCTTAAATCTGCCCATCAGTATAACCCAACAGGGCATCAATTGTTTGTCCAGAGGCTCCAAGTCCTCTTCAAGAGTTGAAAAGGTCACCCGTGTGGGGGAGGACAGCCCTCCCTTTGGGTAAAACCTGTGTGACCTAAGATTGATGGGTGGCATCTTACCACACCCCTTTTAACTGTAATAAATACGGTCTGTTCAGTATTTACCTTTTAGAGGCTCCTCAAATGATTATTCTGTAAGCGTTTGACGCATCTCTCTATTTGCAAATAAACTGCTAATTGTGCCAAGAGAATTTTGTCTCTGTTCTTACTCTTTTAAGAGTGTATATCGATGAAATGTCCATCACAGTATGGTTAGTGTTGGGTACAGAGTTCAGCAGGTTACTGTAGCTAGGAAAAAACTGTTCCTGAGCCTGCTGGTGTGGGTTACAAAGGGAATTGACCAGGGCGGAGGCGTTGAGGGTCCAGGAAAGGTCCTTTGAAATGTGGACACTAAGGAATTTGAAGTTGGGCACACGCTCCAACTCAGTGCCTGATCAATAACAGATCATTTTGATGTTATTTTAATGGACAAAATAGTTTTTGTTTTCTTAAAAAAACAATGATATTTCTAAGTGACCCTAAAGTTTTGAAAGGCAGTGTATTGTTACCAGGACAAACTCTTCCTGTTCTAGTTGTAATACTTATTTGTGTCCTTTCCTTTGTCATAGGATGTATTTTATCTCAGGTCTCAGCTCCAGCACTGACGAATGGAAGGAGATGTGTGTATCTAGGTAATCCACATAACTCCAAGTATATGAATGAAGGCCAGATCAATGGGACAGTCCAGTACTGTGCCACAACTCAATGTTGTGCCGGTTATTATCATCTTATTGACAATCAGCCAGTGGCAGAAAGACTAGGTAATTTTGACCCTGACAAATGAATACACACACACAGACACACACACACACACACACACACACACAACATTTGACAACCTTGTAGGCACTCCAAAAATGTCTAATTCCTACACAAAATCAAATTTCTCCTTACCATTAAACATAACCATTACCCTTAATCTACACCCCCCAAAGAATAAATGTCCCCACAAAGTCATATTATGCTTTTGTTCCAATATTTAATGTAAATGTCTCCATAAGTACAGAAAATTGTGTGTGCGTGTGCGTGTGCGTGTGCGTGTGCGTGTGCGCGTGCGCGTGCGCGTGCGCGTACTGTACAAAATTATAAACACACTATTATGCTAGAATTGGCTAATGACTGTTTATTGTGTGTATATATACACTGAACAAAATTATAAACGCAACACTTTTTTTCCCCCCCATTCATCATGAGCTGAACTCAAAGATCTATGACTTTCTCTATGTACACAAAAGGCCTATTTCTCTCAAATATTGTTCACAATCTGTCTAAATCTGTGATAGTGGGCATTTCTCCTTTGCCAAGACAATCTATCCATCTCACAGGGGTGGCATATCAAGATGCAGATCAGACAGCATTAGTATTGCATAGGTGTGCCTTAGGCTGGCCACAATAAAATGCCACTCAAAAGAATTGCAGTTCCATTACACAGCACAATGCCACAGATGTCGCAAGTTTTGAGGGAGCGTGCAATTGTCATGCTGACTTCAGGAATGTCCACCAGAGCTGTTGCCTGTGAATTTAATGTTTATTTCTCTACCATAAGCCGTCTCCAAAGGCATTTCAGAGAATTTGGCAGTTCATCCAACCGGCCTCACAACCGCAGTGCAAGTGTAACCACACCAGCCCAGGAACTCCACATCCAGCATCTTCACCTCCAAGATTGTCTGAGACCAGCCACCTGGACAGCTGCTGCAACAATTGGTTTGCATAACCAATACATTTCTGCACAAACTGTCTGGAACCGACTCAGGGAAGCTCATCTGCCTGCTTGTAGTCCTCATCGGGGTCTTGACCTGACTACAGTCGTAACCGACTTGAGTGGGCAAATGCTCACATTTGATGGTGTCTGGCATTTTGTAGCGGTGTTCTCTTCATGGATGAATCCCAGTTTTCACTGTACAGGGCAGATGGCAGACAGCGTGTATGGCATCGTGTGGGTGCGTGGTTGGCTGATGTCAAAGTTGTTGATTGAGTGGCCCATGGTGGCGATGGGATTATGGTATGGGCAGGCGTGTGTTATGGACAATGAACACAGGTGCATTTTATTGATGCCATTTTGAATCCACAGAGAAACCTGAGGCCAATTGTTGTGCCATTCATCCACGACCATCACCTCATGCTGCAGCATGATAATGCACTGCCCCCTGTTGCAAGGATCTTTACACAATTTCTGGAATCTGAAAACATCCCAGTTCTTGCATGGCCAGCATACTCACCCGACATGTCACCCATTAAGCATGTTTGGGATGCTCTGGATTGGCGTATACGACAGTGTGTTCAAGGTCCTTCCAACATCCGGCAACTTCGCACAGCCACTGAAAAGGAGTAGACCAACATTCCACAGGCCACAATCAACAACCTGATCAACACTATGCGAATGAGATGTGTTGTACCGCGTGAAGCAAATGGTGGTCACACCCGATACTGACTGTTTTCGGAACCCCCCCCCCGTACCCCCACAATACAGTGACACTGCACATTTGAGTGGCTTATTGTGGCCACTCGAGTCCAAGGCACACCTGTGCAATATTCATGCTGACTGAGCATCATCTTGATATGCCACACCTGTGAGGGGGATGGATTATCTCTGCGAAGGTGATGTGCTCGCTAACACAGATATAGACAGATTTGTGAACAATATTGGAGAAAAATAGGCCGTTGGTATACATGGAGGAAGTCTTAGATCTTTGAATTCAGCTCATGATGAATGGGGGCAAAAAGAAAAGTGTTGCGTTTATAATTTTGTTCAGTGTATATATACACACAATAAACAGTCATTAGCCAATACTAGCAAATACATTTCAACAGTCTCTTTGCTTATGTTAGCCAGTACATGTAAGAATGGGCACTATTAAGCTACTGAGCTTAAGTGTTGCATTTGTGACCAGCTGTGTTCATGTGGTTTTCTCTACAGGTTGTGATGTGGTTGAACGTGACTGTCCAAATTCTACTTGCTCTGCATCAAGAAACTTCCACAACTACACTACATGTGTGTGCAGTTCTGACCTCTGTAATGGCAACGTGACCTGGAACCCAGAAAGGGAGAACTCTAAACCCAAACTCCCTTCCTCTTCTCTAGGTATGGATCAATATTTTTGCCTTAAGTGCTTTGAGGTTTTAAATAACAGGACTACAAAAGAGTATTCAACCATTATCATTTGAGATATTTGATTATATGAACACTGATCTGCATGCAATAACTTTCTCAGAGTTAACACTTAAACGGAAAGGATTCTCAGTGTTTTGTTATAAATTTCTAGTGAAATTCCTTACCATTACTCCCTCAACTTGTGCTACTCTCTGTTTTGTTGTTTAACCTTGGACACGCGTGTGAAGTCCCCGTCCTCCCACTTTGGTTTTATCAAACAATTTTTTTTTCTAATTCTCACATGATCATCTATGTGCCATTTTATAAAACCCAGACGACATGTTAGATGTCACTACCTCAAAGGCCTGAGTGATGAAGTGCTGCAGAGATTGTTGTCTTTCTGAGAAAGAAAATCTGAAGCTTTGTAGAGTGGCACTTGGGTTCGTGGTCAAGTTCTCGAGCAACGCCTTTGCCTGATTAATTTGTTTTACCGGACGTAGGCTCTATCATCTATTTAAAATCTGCCGTTACCGATCGATCTGATGTTATATTAATGGACAATAATTTGCTTTTCTTTTGAAAACAAGTACATTTCGAAGTGACCCAAACATTTTGAATCGTAGACTATATAAATCCAATATATTTGTTTTTTTATGATAATCCTAAATGTACATATCTTTTGCAAAATGCATGGTATATTATACATGGTAAGTACATTACAAAATCACACAACTATATTCAAACATTAGAGGGCAACAAGCATATATTCTGGGTTCTGATTAGCTATATCATTTGATAAGCTCATGAGGCATTTTTTAAGTTATATTCATCAAGAATCAGTGGGTACATTAAATTCATTCAGAATTCCAAAGCATATTGCTTCTTTACCCCTGAGCTACTTTACTTGAACATCATGTAGAGTACTTTATTTGGTGACTCCACTGTGTCTCTACAGACAGGGTGAAAGCCATGCTTGCTATGGGCGCTGTACTGGTCCTGTGCATCCTAGTTGTGGTGATCATTTGCAGGCATCTCCTCAGAGTTAACGGTAGGTGCATGTTTACACAAATGCTATTTTCATTACCTTCTCTATCACCTTCATCCTCTTCAATTTCAACTTGTACTTAAATTCTTTCATTCTATGATTTTATTCAATTTTATTCACAATTGTTTTTTATACATTTTCAAGTGAAGAATTAACACCATGCCCTCCAGAATTATTGAACCATATATTCAATAAAAATTACCCTTCAATTATTTATACACTTCAAAATAATGAATTAGTAAACGTGAGCATAAGCATGAGACACTGTGTTCTGAAGATATTCTACATGGATGAATGTCATCAGAGCCTTTCTACTTCTCACATCCCATCAAACATTGTAGAAGACTCTGCTGTTATCTTTGTAAGATGAGGGTGTACAAAAAACTAAATGCGAGTTTGCTAATAATTTTGACACACTTTTTGTGAAATTCTTTAATTATTTTTCTTTGAACAATTGAACCTCATTTAAAGGTAGGAGTTGCATAGACTTTCATATTTTGAGTGTAAGATCAAGTCAATAAACATCAATAACATTGTTCTCGTCTCTTTACCAAGAGTGCCGGTAATTATGGATATGTTATTGTAGAAAAGCGGGTTTAGTGAAAACCTAGAGTTAGTTGTCTCAGTGTTGATGGGTTTCTGTGTTCAAAGGTCCAGTTCAGCATTTCTCTGAGTCAGTTACTACGGTTACACACTCCATGAAGTTAATCTGTTTGCTAGCAGGTTTTATTCAACTAACCATGAGTTTGTCCAACGCTTTGACTGAAACCTGCCATCTTAGTGTGCCAGACATGGTGTGTCCTTATCTTGAAATGCCAGTTGATTTTGAAGCGCAAATATTATGTAAAAATCTCAGTCGGGGGAGGGTAATCAGAACCTGCTTGGATGTTTTATCATTCCCTGATGATTACCTGTTTGAGCATTATTGTTTTTATGCACAATCAAACATTTATCTTAGGACTGACACCAGGATGAAATGACTGTGTAAGCATTTTTTTTTTAACAATGGGGGGGGGCAAATCTAATTCATACACCATTTGCAGTGTTTAAGGGGGGGAAAAAGGTGGGGTCCACATTATAAATCTGGGGAGGCAATGCCCAGGTTCCCCCCCACCATATTCTCAGCCATCAAATGATACATTTGTTCATATAACACCTCGTAGACATGCTCTCAGTTCAGAACACATTTTCTATGTTGTAGTTTTCTGTATAACATTGTTGACGCTGAGCATATTTCCAAGGCAGTCAGATATCTATTGGGCTGTCAGATATGCAACTCTTGCACTGAAATGTTTACTGTACATGTTTGTAATGTTCCCAACTCACAGACCCACAAGACTCATCAAAGGACTACACAGAATTGCAGGTATCATTCTAAGCCAGGGATGGGCAACCTGAATGGGGGTTGGGGCCACATTATGTTCTGGTCATCAAGAGGCCGCAGATAACTTGGAATAACATCAGGGGGCCACAGATTTACTTATTAACAAATACATTAAAAGTAAACTACGTCTGATGCTAGTTCATGTATTTCTGGGCAATTTAAAAATATTGAACAACATGCCGTTTTCCTGCCCTGCTCTGCCCGTTTTCCTCCCGGGTTTCAACATGTTCGCTGTAGTGTAATTAAATGCATTAACCCTTTGAACACTATATGCTTTTACATACATATTTTTTTCTGATTTATTAATTCATCCAAGGGCTGCAAAAATAAGGTGTGGGGGCTGCATGGGGCCTGTGGGCTGCCAGTTCCCCATGCCTGGTATAAACAGTAATCAGTTTATTTAGCATGAAGCTGTGAGGTTTCCAGGGGTGATTGGCTGCATAGCTGGCACTCATATTCCTATCATAGCTAAATGGAGATGGTTCTGAAAAAGAGATTATGGGAATAGGATGTCTTTCCACAACATTAATGTCCAAGTAGGCCAACAACATTTTTTATTGCTTCAAGAAAATCAGTGTGTCAATTGGTGTCTATGACATGGGTGGGAGTCACTGAGCTAACCCTGCCAAAAGGATGTATTATGTAGACACTGATCAAAGAAATTAAGGGAACACCACGTCACTCAAACAGGGATATCAATCTGTCCATTTAGGTAGTGTAAGTTATTGTGAATCAGTGTCACCGGTTTTGGTGCAAATGAAAGAGAAATTGGTGCACTGGAGAGGCAAATTCAAGACAACTCCTAAAAATGGATCGGTTTTGCAGGTGGTTGCCACAGGCAGTTGCTTTCTCCTTATCCTTCCTGACTGATTCTTCACTAGTTTTGCTAGTGTCCTTGTCACTACTAGTACAAATAAGTCACTATATTTATTTATTTAGGTCGTACTCATTAGCGCAGGTGATTGTGATGTTAAAGGATACTTAGCGATTTAGTCTTGGGTAACTGAGGTAATTTTATCCTCCTGGCTAGCTAGTCTTAATGTTACTTAACGGTCAATTCCGTAGCCTGTTTTTTGTCATCATGCAAATGCTCTCAAATAAATCTTCTGTAATGAAACAGTTTCCAGAATCTATAAAAAGTTTGAGGGAGGAGTTGATGTAATTTCAAGGATTAAACCATGATAATGAAACTTTTTATGTGGAAAACACATGTTATAATAAGTTATTATTCAAAATATGATATTGTTTTTATGTCATGCGTGTTTTTTGCCAGGCTTCGTAAGCAGAGCCGGCTAAGAAGAGCAAATGTCTTAGTGAGTGAGTGAGTGAGTGACTGATTGACTGACTGACTGACTGACTTCTCCTTGTTAAATAGGGTAGTAGTTAGAGAAGTGGACTTTTGAGCTATATGTCCTGAGTTTGTATCTCCTCGCAGGCAAAGCAATGTACACGTTATGAATTATTCCGTATGATGAAAACTTTGCTGGCTAAAACTGTTAGTATCTACATTATAGTAAGTCTTAACTGAAACTGTACACAGATGTATTGTGACTGTTTCTGGCATGGAGAAGTTCATCTTCAGTCTCACTAGCAATTGCTCAATTCTTATGATTATTCCTAGGAAGTTAGTAGAAACTAGTAACACAATTTATAGCTAATAAGATGTTAAAACGGCCAGTGGCAAAAGCAATATAGTTCATATACACTATAGAGGAGGAAAACTTAATAAGAAAAGTTAGTGTAACACAATCTTCAATCAAGTCTAGCGACTGCTTGAACGTGTAATGCCATGGCATTGTGGTTAAGACAGTGCCTCTCATGTGGAGGACTGAATTTTGAATCTTTTGTGAGTAATGACATTCATCCCTTATTTCTGGTAGATTCCACAATCCTCTTGTCTTTTTAGTACATAGTAGTTATTGTCACCTTTATTGATAGATTCTGTATAAATGTCATTCATGAATGGAAGAATAAAGTATGTTGTTTTGCCATGAAAGAAAAAAATACGTTCTTATGCCATAAAATGAAATAGCTTTGGCAGACTTGCTTATGTTTATGACCAGGTTATTTGATGTCTGTTGTGGAAGGGTTATCATTGATTGTTTTATGTTATAGTGGTGAGTGGGTCAGAGTATTAGCTGTTCCTTTGCTGAGTATTTCGAGAACAGGCTGCACTCCAGTCTTTTCTGCTGATGTGTGTCTGTCTGGTAGTCCTTCTTCCTTTTACTCTATCTAGCGGCAGGGTAAATACCTGCCTAGCCCCTGAACAAAAAGTCTGTAAGAATAACAGTTACAACTTGCTACTAACAGATGCAAGACACAAGAAAAATCGTTATCTTTAGCAACCTTTAAAGATTGATAAGACTGTAACTCCTACAGATGTCCTTGAAGGTTGTTGAGAAGAGAATCAAAGATTTAAGTGTGTAAGAATTTAGGATGGGGGCTCACATCAAGCTGAAATGTTTTAATATCAAAAGTCTACATACCACTATTAAAAATGCAGCTTTTGTTTATGTAAAGGGTTAAATCAAAACAAATAATGTCTGACCTTTTTCACCTTTTGTAACATCTTGTAACTAGCAATATTTAAGTGAAAAACTAATGGAAACTCTGAAAAATAATATAAACCAGAAACTATATAAATCCCTTGTTTGCACAAGGGTGAACAAACAATACTGTGTAGAATAATCTTTTGCTTGGTTAACAGCAGTGAATCTGGATAGGTCTTTATCAACTTAGCACATGCATGTTATGAATATTCTTTCATTTGGTAAACCATTCCTTGGTTGATTTGTCTGTTTGCTTTGGGTTGTGGTTGTACTGAACGGTGAAATTCTAAAACTTTTTTGTTTTCTGGCAAAGGGCAGTACCAGGGTTTGCAAAGGATTGGCACCAAAATATGTTAATATCTTGAGCAAGTCATGGTCCCAAATATCCTGACATGAGCCCCTGACTCCACTGAAGAGAAACAGTTTCATAGCATGCTAATGGGGGCATTTGAGAAAGCAGGGTTAACATACTTTATACGCCCTTCTTCTCCTGTGTGGATTTAAACTGACATTTTCTAAGCAAAAATAACTCAAATGTTCTGCCATTTCAACACTGCCAGTATCTAATATTGTCTATCTGAAAGTAACACCTAAATGCCTTTGTACATTCAAGTCTTCAGATTTGTGCTAACTGGACATGTTGAGATTGTACCTCCATTATTGAGGCCAACAGAGGCTGTAGAGATCCCCTCAGTGGTGGGGGACATGGTACTGAAAGCATCTCTGGAGGAAGCTCATCGGACCCAACCACCCCTGAGGACCCAAGGGCCTACACAAGAGGTTAATCATTCAAATGAATTATATACGTATGTACAGCTCTGGAAAAAAATAAGAAAAAGGTGTAGTGGTCTCTTAATTTTTTCCGGAGCATTCATCTTTTTGCCAGTGTTACAGCAGATTCGTGAGACCGACCCATTTGTCTTAGAAACAAATTTGCACACAGATTTTCTTGTAGCTGTACAATTCTTTGTTGGCCTACCTGCACATTAAACTAATGTGTCATTGAAGGGCTGAGAATGTTGTACAGGTAAATCAGGCCCAGATCCAGGGGGGGTGGGGGGTGAAGCCAGATATTGCCCCCCCCCCAGATAGAATGTGCCCTCCCGGTGATTGCTCCCGCTAAAACACTGCAAATGTTTATGAATTAGATATGCTTCCCCCTTCATTGATTTTAAAAATGTCCCCTGAGTCATTTCATCCTGGAGCTGGTCCTGAGATAAATGATCAATTGTGCAGATAAACAGTAACACTAAAAATAGAAAATCATCAGGGAATAGTAAAAAAATCCAAGTGGGGTCTGATCACACCTCCTGACTGAGATTTCTGTGTATTTGTGCTTCAGTATCAACTGGCTTTTTAAAGAAAATGACAAACCTTTCTGAAATACCCCCAATGTCGCCTCCATGTTTAACATCATGCTTAACAATATATTTTGTAGTGCCCTATCGAAATTTAAAGGGATTTATTTTTTTCTACTTTATATACCAGCTGGAGTTTGCCTCCTACACTTCCCTCATACACCCCGTTCTGTACTCTCGTTAACTGACCTTGATTTTCCTCTGACCACTTTCCCTCCCTTTGTCTCTTTGTTTCCCTGTTGGCATTTCCCACTGACTGACCCACCTGCCTGCCTTAATAATGCAACACACTATCAGTGTGTCACATTGTCTGCAGGGCCGGATTATGGGTTGGGCAAATGGGGCCTGTGCCCAGGGACCTCTGACTGCTAGGGTCCTTGGCTTACAAGGCACCCCGATAGCCAATAATGGTCAGAAACCACTGGGACAATCTATTGTGAATGCAAAATGTAGATAGACCGATAGCGCTTGAAGATGTGGACCCTTCAGCCCGTCAAGTGCCTCCTGACTACCAGTGCTCCAACTCCACCCATACCTGGGCCCTTCCACAACCCATACCAGGGACACTCTGCTCCCACCTCAACCTGAACCCCCCTCTGCTCCCCCCTCAAATCTTTGCAGGGCCTCTAACTACCAGCGTGTGTTTGATATTTGATCTATTTCCTATTATGAATTTAATATTATATATTATGTACAATAGCATTCAAAAGAAAGAAAAGCATTTTTTCTCATTATAAATTACATCAAATTGATCAAAAATGCAGTGTAATTGATTATTGTAGCTGGAAATGGTGGATTTTCAATGGAATATCTAAATAGGTGTTAAAGCCAGGTCGTTGTGCAAATACACCCCCAATGTTGTGAGTCCGGACCATCAAATCATTGAGTCCCTTCAAATGATGGCAGTTGTGTAATGACTTCTATTTAACACTAATTTGAATGTGATTGGTTAATTCTGAACACAGCCACATGCCCAGTTACAAGGGGTGTGCACACTTATGCAACCAGGTAATTGTGAGGTTTTTATTTTTCATTTCAGTTTATTTTTCAGTTGAATTGTTCACATTATAGGTCACATTAAAAGTGGGAAACATTCAGATATCTTTGTCTCATTCTTTTAAATCACAAAAACCTGGCATTTTGACAGGGGTGTGTAGACTTATATCCACTGTATGTTATACCACTGCTTCAGATAAGTATGATTTGAAATAATTAGTTCATTTCCTAACATCAGGAAAACAGTAGGCCACTGTTAAATAAAGAAAAGTGTTTCTGTTAAACTAATGAAAGCCATCAATGCACATAGCATCGATTAAATAAGTGATTTGTAGTGTTTTTCTTTTTATCGATCAAAAACGCTGTAGCAGCTGAGTTATAATTTTTTTTCTAGCGAGGTGATATTATGGAATAAAATTCCTGTAATTACATTTTTCCCCCATGATCAACATGATGACGTTAAGAGGATAACATGTAGTTCAGTTTTACATGGGTGATGGGGGGGCTCTAAAGACACTCATGCCCTGGGGTCTCTTTGAATGCAGATCCGTCACTGGTTGCCTGAAATATAAAACTGTGTATGATTTTGCTTATACGTTAGTTCTGGAGAAATAAGAACACTTCTCACATCCTTCCAGTCAGGTGCACATTTAATTGTTGCTGAGCTTTTGGTCAATTGACCTTCAGTAGGGCATGTATTCATAATTGTTATATTTCTTCCCTATTTTGGGGGGCTTTTTAGAAGCTGTCATTTGTGCTACATCCAACAGCAATGCAGTAGTACTCCAGGTTAATGCTGACATTTAAAATGCACAAAGCTACTTTTCTGGAGCCCTTTTACCCTCCCCATTTCCAGGCATTATTAGGGTGGGTGTGCCTTGTAAGGGGTGGGCTGCGTCTGAACACAAATATTTTATGCCGTGGAACTCACAAGGTGGTACTTGCTCTCACTAAACTGCTGGCTGCATTTGTTGTGTTCCTTGGCCATGGCAGCGTTCTGAAGATTAAAGATTATTTAATGCGATTACAAGTCGTTTGTAAAAAATATACAGAGGCTGGGCCTGTATGTCGATAAGAAAAAATCTATATGAATCTATAGGACAGGCGAGTGGTGTGATTGAATGTACGCATATCCCCATTTGAACGCTGTTGGGTGAACATAAGGGGAATTATAGGAAGTAATTTCACGGCATCAGTGTTCAGGTATTTGATCATATTGTATCTGATGTAGGCTACATTATTTGGCCTTTAAACTTTATTTATATTCAAGACAATTAAATATTCATTAAGTGGTGATTCTTTTAAAATGGTATTATGTTAAAATTACCTGAAATCCTTTGTCAGAGGATGTGATCACCATTCAGTGTTGACCAGTTTGGAGGCTATATGTCCTGGGTCGATGATTCACTTTTTTTTTTTTTTATAGTGTTCCCCTCAACTGTAGGCTACATAAGACAGGCATGTGAATTATGTACAAATATTTTAAACTGGGCAGTCAAAACAGTTGATACAGTTAGGTGTGGAAATTATTGTCTGTTAACCAAAATACTGTATATTCAAGATCGAGTTAAATAATAATTATGGGCCTAAGGTGCAGTCTCTGAGATAGAATTTGAGGGTATTCACAGGCAAATAGAAGAAAGTGACTAGGAATTACAACTATTTAATAAGTAGCCCCCTCTTTTTCATGGGACCAAAAGTAATTGACTCAAAAACTGTTTCATGGACAGGTGTGGGCACTTCCTTTGTTATTTCTTCATCAGTTAAACAGGTAAAAGGTCTGGAGTTGATTTCATGTGTGGCATTTGCAATTGAACAAATGTTGCTTTGAACGCACAACATGCGGCCAAAGGAGCTCTCAATGCAAGTGAAACAGGCCATCCTTAGGCTGCAAAACAATCCATCAGAGAGATGGAACATTAGGAGTGGCCAAATCAACTGTTTGGTGCATTTTGCAAAAAAAGAATGCACGGGTGAATTCTGCAACACAAAAAGGCCTGGACTTCCACAGAAGATAAGTGGTGGATGATCGTAGGATCTATACCATGTTAAAGAATAACCCATTCACAACATTCTGCCAATTGAAAAACACTCTCCAGGAGGTAGGTATATCATTATCCAGATTTACCATAAAGAGAAGACTGCACAAGAGCAAATACAGAGGGTTCACCACAAGGTGCAAACCATTCATAAACCTCAAGAATGGCCAGATTAGATTTAGACAAAAATCATAATGTTCAGTTTTGGAACAGCATTCTTTTGACAGATTGAATCTGAGATCAACCTGCACCAGAATGATAGGAAGAAAAACATCTGGAGAAGCCTTAGAACCGCTCATGATCTGAAGGATACCACATCATCTACAAAACACGGTGGAGGCAGTGTGATCGCATGGGCATGCATGGCTTCCGATGGCACTGGGTCTCTAGTGTATATTGATAACGTGACAGAAACAATCAGATGAATTCTGAAGTGTATCAGAATATAGTGTCTGCTCAGATTCAGCCAAGTTCAGCAAAGTTGTTTAATGGCACTTCACTTTACAGATTTACAATGAACCAAAACATACTGAGAAAGCAGCAACCAAAACTGGCTGAGTCAGTTACCTAATTTCAACCCAATCAAGCAGTCATTTTACTTGCTGAAGACAACACTTAAGGTAGAAAGACCCACGAACAAACAACAATTGAAGACAGCTGCAGTAAAGGCCTGGTAAAGCATCACAAAGGAGAAAAAACAGTGTTTAGTGATGTCCATGCATTCCAGACTTCAAGCAGTCACTGCCTGCAACGGATTCTCGACAAAGTATAAAAATTTATGATTGTGTTTATTTGTCCAATTACATTTGAGCTCCTAAAATAAGGGGACCGTTAATGAAAATGGTTTCATTTCCTAAACATTTCATATGATACTTTTGTTCATCCCCTTGAATTAAAGCCGA
The DNA here is from genome assembly GCA_016801105.1 of Esox niger. Lineage (NCBI taxonomy): Eukaryota > Metazoa > Chordata > Actinopteri > Esociformes > Esocidae > Esox > Esox niger. The sequence continues at coordinate 42,663 of JACXGJ010003988.1, forward strand.
TAGTCTGCAATTCAATAGCATCTTAGTTATTTCATTTCAAATCCATAGAGCCAAAATAATAAAAATTGTGTCTGTGTCCAAATATTTCCAGACCTAACTGTATATTACCGTGTACGTAAATACTGTGAACAGATGAATAGACTATAGTAAGTGTAGAGTAGGCTAAACACCATATCTGTACTGTCTATTAATTGTGCAAGCTATTACTACACACCACCTGAATATTTTTATTGCATCCTAATTTATTGCCAGGTGCGCTTTCCTCTAGGGTTGCAGTTGAACTGATTGTTGGAATGATGTTATTCATAAAACAATAGCATTTTGGTAGCCCTATAGCCCAGGGAGTAGATCTTAATTCATTAATGGTGAATAATTGGTCAATTTCTGAGATGTATAAATTCCTTTCTGTATTTATTTTTATATTCATTTCCATTACCTTGTATTTATGTATTTATATATGCTTTTATTTCTCTATTTATTTCCATATTTTTGTTTTTCTGTATTTATTTACTTGTCTTCAAGCTATTGAGGGGGCGGGTTTTAAGAGTCAGACAGCAATCAAGCCCAAAGCACCAGATAAAATCAGACTGTGAAGACGGTGAGTGCTGTTTTAGATCCTTGGCGCATCCCCATGTTGCCAATCACTATTCCTCGTTTAAGCACATGCATCATTCGTGTATAGGTGACATGAATGAGTTATCGAAAAACCAGGCGAAGTTGCCGTAAAAACACGATGTCATTTTTGCCCGGTTTAGAGGTGGGTCAATGGCGGTCTGGGGAGTCATATCCTTGGAGGGTCGCACAGACCTCAAAGTGCTGCCAAAGGTACCCTGACTGCTGTTAGGTACCGGGATGAAATCATCAGAACTTACGCTGATGCAGCGCTTTCATCCTTACTGAGGTTTGGGGTGCCGTTCAACAGGTACTTGCTGTCAACATTTGCTGCCGGATAAAACGTGATGCCCAATTTATCCTGCTTGCTAGGCATATACTGCGTGAACCGGCACCCTGTTTTGGTCGGGTACAGCTGTTCGTCCACGGTAATGTCCGGCCCAGGTTTGTAGCATGCAATGCAGTAATGTCTGACTCTCTCCCAAACTTCAGTCAAGAGCGCAAACTTGTCAGTTGTCAGCCGGCATTGCCAGGTCTCCTTCCTATCAAAGCGCAGGGAGCGCATGATCACAACAACGTTGAGATGAAAAACGAGTTGCCTCATTGCTCCGAACATGAAACTTTCCATCTCGATGTTTTTCCCGCAGAATGCGCCCCTGACCCTAAGAAGCGCAAGAAAGGCCTTGAACTCAGCCAGAGAGACATCCCAGGTGTCTCTCTATTCACTCACTCTGCACGCTTCAGCCACTGTGCATTCTTGGATGTTCTGCTAAATCACTCCATCACACTGACAAAAACGCTGACTGTTTGTCGCAAATGTTAAGCCTTGCATGTTGTGTGGGGCCAGCTGACTCCTTGATAATATTTTGGACTTGATGTCGCCCTGTTCCTCCGCCAGACTCAATGGTCGTCCAGGCTGTACTATTCTTTTCAATCTCTGGTAGGCCTAATGATGGCTCCGCAGCACACACAAAGGAATAATAATAGAGAATTACTTTAGACTAAAATGCTAATTGTCACGCTATGTAAGCAATATTCATGGTTATCATCTACAAGTGCTGTCGTTGACCTGCCTTGAAGTAGAGGGTCGGTCCGCCTTACTCGTTTCTGAGGTAGCTGATCATTGTCAGATGAGCCATCCCAGGACACATCCCTCAGTCCTGATATCTCTCCACTATCAGACTCGCCATCACTCATTTCCATTGGTAACTCTAATGCAATTTTGGCATCCATAAATCTCTGTCTCTGATCCATTGTAAATAGTTGTTAGGAGCTACCTCAGATCACACACTCTAACCGTTAGACCATATATATACATTTATTTTCGCACGGTTTATAAGTAAACATAAAATTGAATGCTGTTGCCTAGTTAATTAGAATGTTTAAACTTAAATCACGCAAAAATACTTTTTTATACATTTTTTATACGGGTTATATTTTATTTAAACTTAGTAATGTACAAATGTACCTACTGTACATTTGCATTTACAATTTGGCTAATGTAAATGTAATCAAGAACTTCCTACAGTTGTAAATGAGTTTCCTGCCACTCCAAACTAGCAATTAGGTCCACTCATGTTGTTCAAGCTGCTCAAGTTCTCCCAGATTTGAAGGGTGCCTCCAAAATGCTGTTTGGATTCAAATCTGGACTCATTTCTGGCCAGAAATGTCCAGCTTTTTGCTTTCCGACCATTCCTGAGTGCTTTTTGAAGCGTGTTTGGGGGCAGAGACACAGCTTTCTGATGGCTTAATGAAAGGCCTCCTGATTTCATAAAGCCATGCACATGTGACACGTGCCAAAGTCAGCCAATCAAATCCAAAACATCACTGGACCTTTGTGTTTGACTGTGGGGAATGTGTTATTTTGCTTAAAGGTTTCATTTAGTAAACTGTAAACCTAGAGATGGAGTGCTGTACCAAATATTTGACTCATCTTTCCACATTAGAATATCCCAGAAGATTGTGACATGCTAAGGTGTGTTTTACATTCTCCTTAGTGTGTGTCCTAACACTCAGCGGGTGTCCTACCACTCAACCCCCTTTCACTGAATTAGTGTCTGAAGATCAGCTTGAATCGGTGAGGTGCTTTCACCTTCTTTCCAACAATCCTTCTCTACAATCACATTTTCCATGGCCAGGGAGGGTGGCTGTAGTGTCATAGGCCTTAAAGGTTTTGATAAAGTTATATTATCCACAGCAGAAATAAGAACATCAGTCTCGTCTCTGGAGCTCTTGTAGCATTGAAGTTGTCCATGGTTGACTACAATATTGTGCCTGACAACTCTCTAGTTTTTATTATTTTCTTTATCTTCATTGCAGTACCCACAGCAACACAAAAAAGGGAAATTAGGCCTCTTTTTTGTTCAACTATAAACCAAAGAAATATGTGGAGACCAAAAGATTTTTGAATTTCAACGATTTCCTTAAAGAAATGGCACATTGCAATGGCACATTATAAACTTCAGGTTTGTCTTGGCTTTGTGTTTTGGTTGTTTTCATGTTAAAACATCTATCTTTGTTCCGGTCAGAGGAGTGACCAGGTTTTCACAAAGGATGTCTGTATTTTTCTTAAATCGTTCCCTGAATCCTGACCGATCTCACTGTCCTTGCCCCACAGCATGATGCTCCCACCACCATGCCTCAACCTCCCCTTGAAGCTAGGACCTCGAAATCCCTGCCTAATTATCCCTCTGTGTAGCCTTATCTGTCCCATTATTGATTGTGAAGACGTTCTTGGATAAAGGCCCTTTTTTGCCGGACCATGTAAGCAGACCCAGCCAAGAAGAGCGAATGTCTCTTACTGGGTGAGTGACTGACTGACTGACTCCCCCTTGTTAAATAGCGTAGTGGTTAGAGAAGCAGACCTGTAAACTATAGGTCCTGCGTTCGTATCTCCTCACATGCAAAGAGATGTACGCATTATTAATTATTCCGTAAATACAAAAACTTTGCTGTCTAAAACCTTCAGTATCTATAGTAAGCCTGAAATAAAACAGTTTATGGTTATATTGCGACAGTTTCTCGTGGATTTTCAAAGTACGCATCCGTGCATTGCATTTTTGTTTTGGATAGAAAAACATTTGCTGCCATAAAGAGAGTTACGTTAAGGTAAGCATTAACTTAAACTGTATACAATTATATTGTGACTGTTTCTGGCATGGAAAGGTTAATCATCAGTCTCGCTAGCAATTGCTCAATTCTTGCTTTCCTAGGACATTAGCAGATACTAGAAAGCCTATTACTGGCAAATAATACTGTTAAAACGGTCAGTGGCAAAAGAGGATTTGTTCAGGGTAGACATGATGCCATACTGACACTGGTTAAACGTACAGCTCTGTGGTGTAATGGTAAATGAGTCAGCCGGGCAGACGGGCTGAACTAGGCTTGCCTGGTTTCATGCTTTCAAACACCTGAATAGAGTGCATAAGCCATTTGTCATTTTCTCCTGTTTTTATTTTATACACTAAGTCATCTTATAGGGAATAACTTCCAAATGATAAACCGAATCCCAAACTGTCAAAACTCAGTTCCTTCCAGAGAGTGAAAGGGGGATAGAATTCCTAGTATTTCCTGTTTTTCCCCCTTCTCAATCTAATAACATCCAATTCTAATTCAAATGATGGCCTTGCCTCTTCAGGAGCCGTAGAGCAGTATTAATTTACTTACAGTAAAAACGTTAACAAAACCCAGCCAAGGGAGATGCAAATGCGTGGGGCTGGACACAAGTGGGAAAGGCTGTTCTCATTGCTCTTCATTAACTTTCCAGGAAAACTTGCCTATGTTTATCTTTTTTGTATATTTCACACTATGTTCAGGTGAACAATGTATGATGTTGGTATGGATGTTAACTGCATTTTTATCAAAACTAATGAACTGCATTACATCTAGAAATGACTGTGACTACTGCCCCCAAATATCTGTTACAGTCACTTCTACTTAAAGGGGCCTTGTATTACTAGCATAAATACAAGCAAAAATGACTAGCAGACACATGTAGTTAATAATTTTTCTAATATTACATTTCAACAAAATATTTCAAAGTGCCAGAGAGAGAAACGTACAGTACTTTCCCTCACAAAGGATTAACCACCCTGGACCTGCTAATAATAATATTATGGTTTTGCTCGGTAAGGGAAGATGAGGAGGAGACAAGTCTTGTAAGTTGCTAGGAGGGCAATTTAGTCTTTATTGACCAAATTCTTATGGAGGGCACTATATTTGCGATTTCACATGAGATTGTCCCAAGTTCATGCATTGGTCATGTGTCTATGGGAGGCTATGTGGAAATGCAGGTGTGTACATGAGTAACTGCTTTGCTTCCTCCTCCGTTCAACCAAAGATAAACAACTACTTCAAGGTCTCTGAGCTGTTGAACCAGGTCACACTGCTCAAAAGGCCATTTCACACCAGTTAACAGAAGTATTAACAGAAATTGGCTTAACCTAACTTTCTCTCCATTAATCTCTTAGAAGTTAAACGGTGTCCAGAAAAATCTTTGCCAGAAGAATGTCAGACTTCACTGTGCTCATGCCACCAACCAAATTGCTCTGAAATTGACTTCACCAACATTGAGCTACAGCAAGTAAGTTTCGACTTATCCTTCAACCCATACAAATCTATCCCATGTAGGTGTGATTGGTCATGACATTACAATTGTGCTCATAAGTTTGCATAACCTGGTGAAATGTTGGCATTGATTTAGAAAATATGACATATAAGAAATGTATTTTATTTAATCAAAGATAGTGGGGGGTGGGGTGGTGGAAGCTCTAAAGGCACAGGGAATCTTGCAAAAATGTATGGCAAGATTAATGCGGCATGTTATCAGAAAATACTGGTTGACTATTTGCATTCTTCCACACGAAAGCTGCGCATGTGATGCTCTTAGACTTTCCAGTACAACAATGACTCAAAGCACAAGGCCAAGTTGCCCCTCCAGTGGTTACAGCAGAAAAAGGTGAAGATTCTGGAGTGGCCATCACAGACTCCTGACTTTAATATCATCGGGCCACTCTGGGGAGATCACAAACATGTGGTTTATGTAAGACAACCAAATACTTTGCATGACCTGGAGGGATTTTTACTGAGATTAATGGGCAGCTTTACCACCTGCAAGAATTCAGGGCCTCACAGAGAACTATTACATAAGACTGCACAATGTCATTGATGCTAAAGGGGTATTAAGAACTAAGGGTATACAGATTTTGAACAGGGGTCGGTAAAAAATGTTCTTTGTTGCCATGTTTTGTTTTATGATTATACTATTTTGTTATGACCTACAGTTGAATGTGAATTCCATAAGAAATATGTTTTGCCCGCTCACTCATGTTTTCTTTACAAATGGTACATACAGTGGGGCAAAAAAGTATTTAGTCAGCCACCAATTGTGCAAGTTCTCCCACTTAAAAAGATGGGAGAGACCAGTAATTTTCTTCTTAGGTACACTTCAACTATGAGAGACAAAATTAGAGAAAAAAATCCAGAGAATCACATTGTAGGATTTTTTATGAATTTATTGGTAAGTTCCTCGGTAAAATAAGTATTTGGTCACCTACAAACAAGCAAGATTTCTGGCTCTCACAGACCTGTAACTTCTTCTTTAAGAGGCTCCTGTGACGGTGAGGTGACGGATTGGTCCGCCATCTCCCGCATTCTCCAGTTTGCCAACAACCATGAACTCATCCCGGTTCCATTCATTTGTCTTGTCTTGTCATTCATTGTTCACACCAGGTCCCAATCATCCAATTAGTATGTGTTTAAATGTTCCTCCTCTGCTCCCCTCAGTTGTGAGTCATTGTTCCTATGT
>JACXGJ010003989.1:0-49062 GCA_016801105.1 Esox niger
CCCCCGGTCTCCTCTTCCCCCGGTCTCCTCTTCCCCAGGTCTCCTCTACCCCCGGTCTCCTCTTCCCTCGGTCTCCTCTACCCCTGGTCTCTACTGCCAAGCTGACGAGTTGGTGGGTGTATGTTAGTGTTATTAAGGAATATGCAGAGGTAGCATACAGCAGACGTCCCCGCTAAACCATCACCTGGGTTCTTGAAACCTCTGCTGCTTCAGAGCCTGCTCCGCCATATGTTACTGTGCTAATGCCAACGAGCAGGCATAATGAAGGTGATAATAGCCATTAGCGACAGTGTGTGTGTGTGTGTGTGTGTGTGTGTGTGGGGGGGGGGTGTATAAGGATTGACATTTCTAGAAAAGTAAAAACTGTAAAATGTCAATCATTTAGGACATTTTCACAGTCCTCTCAAGAAAAAGCTATATTTTAGGCATGGGGTTTAGAGTCTGAATTAGTGTTAAGTATTAGGTTTTATGGTTAAGGTTAGGATTTTTTTAAGATTTAGGGGTACAGAACATTCTTGATTTGAATGGGAATAACTGTTTTGGTTAAAGAATTATTATGAAAAACATAATTTCACACATTCTGTGTGCTCCTGTGTACGTACTTGTGTTTTTGTAGTTTTGCGTGCGTGTGGATGTGTGTCTGTGATATTCCAGGCCATTAGTTGTTCGAGTGACAGTGCATTACTGCCTTGATGAATGGGTTTCAGTGATACATTTTCTATGGGCAGCTATTACTCTTAAACACTACTGTGTGTTTGTGTGTGTGTGTGTGTGTGTGTGTGTGTGTGTGTGTGGTCTGAGAGAGAAGCAGGGAGACAGAGTATTGTCCTTATTAGCCTGTATTATACTCTGTGGCTCAGTTAGTAGAGCATGGAGCGCCAGGATTGTATGAAGAGGAAGAGGGGGAGTTTGAGGGAGAGGACAATCTATCTCTATTATCCTTCTTCCCTCAAGTTATTTATGCCTCACATTCGGCTGACTCTCTTCATCTCTCATTCTATCCCTCCCTGTCACTTCCACTCGTTCATGACTCTCTTCCTTCTGTCACTCCCTTCATTCTGACAGTCTGTGTAGGAAATGCTTAGGTCCTATGACATACAGGAAGGTTAAGGTTGGAAAAGCCCAGCTCTACACACATTGTCTCTGTGTTAAAGATGTCAATAACCAAAAACGAATAACCCTCATGAGAACTAAAGGCACCAATCAATGAGATGAGCAAAGCTCGATACTGACTTTGTCCTAAGCCTGTGTATGTCATCCCCTGGCACACCACTGCCCCTCGTGCTCTGGCACTGAGGTGAGAACTCCAAACCAGATCGCAGAAACACACTGATCCCTGCTGTTAGTATTGTGTATTACAACTAACACTTACTGCACATTTCCTTTCATATACAAATACACATTTAGTTGGAAGATGAACACAATACAAACCATGCCATTGCATTGGAGCCATAGAGTTGGTAAAACTCATATTGGCAAGTAGGATGTTACAAGAGATAAGCCGGTTTGGTCCATTTAAAAAAAAGTTATTCTGGGCAGCAGTCACGCGACCACACAGAGTATTTCAGTTGGGAATAATCTGATCATCTTGAGAGGTTGTGTAAATAATATGGCAATAAAACGGGTTTGAGGTGATACTGACGGTCGGATCCCAATCTCTGGTGTTCTGCTTCAAACTGCAGCACACACGCCCCCCACAACAACTGGGTTACAGCAGGGGACAGCCGGCCAAAGCTTTCAACTGTGTGGACCAGGGCCAGCGGAGTGGGGCATCATGACAGCAATCTGCATCATGAGTCCAGGTCTGCAGGCTGGATCTCCCGTAGGCACCAAAGCAATAATTGAGTCTTCTGAGGTGACTGACTACATGGAAATGAGCAATGAGATGCGTAGCTTTACCACCTCAGCCCTGAAGTGCACAGCCTTGGCAGGGATTTAGTTTGAGCTGAATCTACAGTCTTTTCTTGAAAACATAACATTTATATGTTAGTCATTTGGCAGAAGCTCATATAAAAAAAAACTCTTGGTACCTGCATTTTTTTCTTCAGATATTTTAGCTAGGTGGGACAATGATACAACTCATAGTACATTTTCACTTCAAGCTAGAAATATTAGTATCAATATAGAGCTATCATATTGTTGCCTAAAATGAAGATTTTCTAAATGTCTGACCTGTAGCTTTAGGCCATATAGGCTGTATACAGTTTAGAGTTTGTTCAAATAGCTGCAGGTTTTTTGTTGTTTATTACATTCTAAACTCAGATGCAGATATGAGCTGCCTTTACAGGTCTATCCAATCAGAGCAGCATGAGAGAAACATGATGCAACATTTGATGTTAATTTAGCAGCAGAAAAGTTGCACTAGCATATTAAATGAAGACTATATGAAGAATAAATACATGCATAGAAACTTTGGGATTTTTTGTGAGTGATATGTATTCTCTAAAGGTCAGAGGAGACCCACAGCAACTTTGTCTTTGAGAAATAGCTTGGTCATCCATTTTGGTGCCAGGAAAGATCTTCAAAGGGTGCATTATCGACAAGCAGCACTGTACTAACTGAATAATGGCCTTACTACCAGTGTTCAATTATTTTTTTCATTCTGAACGGCTGTTTGGGCCTGGTCTCTAAGCAAAACCTTAAACCTGGGCTAAATACTTCTTACAACCTCAGAGCAGTGCTCTTTCTTGTTTAATTTGCTTGGTGACACTAATGCACCTATGAGTAACTACAACAACAGATCTCATCGGTAAACAAAACATTTGTGTTTATCACATGTATACAATACCAAACAACAGAAACATAAAGTAGTGATGTTTGTTACATGCCAAGTACTCTATCTCTTCAGCGTTATCCTGCTACAGTTTGCTAAAACACAAACATTTACCAGAAGTATAAATAACTTCCTCCAATTTTAATTTGATTTAATGAATTCATTCTTTCTTAACAGTTGTGCAACTAAATGTTCATGTTAACTCACCAGAATATATTCAGAATAATTCTATCCGGACAGATCTCTTTCATGCATGTTTAAGCTCCACTGTAGTAAACTTGCAGTTTTAATGATCATTTAACGGTCAAATCTAAAAAAAGTAGCAATATGTTTTACATAATGATTGCAAGAAACTATTCTCAATAGTTACTCTATTGCTTTTAAATCTATAGTACCCATAGCAACAGTACACAGGGTTGCCAGATGTCATTGTTTGGAGACTATCCGTGAAAATAGCCAAATTGTGGGAAACTGCCCCATCTGGCTATACTGGCAGTACATCATTTCCCACAATCACTTCGTTTAGCAGGAAGGCACAAATAAATAGAAAGAACTCACTTGCAATCTTGGTCCTGATAAAACGTCCAAATGTGAAAATATATAACATTTCCATGCATTTCACCAGGTCATCATCAATAGAAAGCTCAGATTCAAACAAGTACAAAAACAAGTAAGATCACTTCCAAAAATATAGCCTTAGTGAAGATATGCCCATTGTGTTGTGTATTTCAAGTTAGTTAGTTACCTAGTAGCAGTTTTAAGTCAGTCTACGAGTCATGGCTAGATTAGATGAAGCCTATGTCAAAGTGAGTTCATACTCTCCCATATAAAACATTCTGCGCACCTTCTGGCCATATGTGAAACAAATCTTACTGCCCTAGAAATCTCCCAGACGTGACACATAATCTACAGTTGCCCCAAGGGAGAAGTGCCCCTTTACCTTCACGTGACAGCTATCGGACCTTGTTGCAAGACTGGTAAGTAGAAAGCTCCCAGGTATGTTAGGTGTGGGCACCTGGTAATTATAGAGGCTTCTGTTTGGGGTGCATGTGGACGGTTGGTGTCTTGGTTTGTTGACTACTTCTGCGTTCCATAATCAAGACTAGATAATAGGAAGCAAAAGTTGGGGAGTTGGGCTACACCTCTGCGTTTTACGGCATCGGGCTATGCTGCTGCTCTTTTGCTTTACTAGGAATTGAACAACGTAAGGAGTGTGGTGTAATCGTGTGTTCACATCAGTATTACCCTTACCGACTGGTCTGTTTATACAATTTTGTTTGTAGTTGTTACTTGTATGTTACTGACTCGGGACGATATGTGTTTATTTAATTTCTTTGATTTGTGCGGTATGGGGGAGTAGTCAGGATTAGTGTGTGTTCACTGCATGGGGTGTGGTAGGATTTAGTGAACTCCACTGTAACATGCTTCACCGGTAGCCATATGTGTATGTGATTCTGGGTTACGCGTGGGTCTCTCTGCCCTGACCTTTTACCGTTTACCTTTTGTCTTTTTTTAGTTCGGCCACCCACTGGCCACCTCTGACATCTAATTGGCCACCCTGGGTGCCACCCCAAAATTGTATTCATTACTGGGTGTTTGATTCGCTACTGGCCGGCCGTTGATTCTCTCATCTTATCTCACCTCTTGTTGAAAGAGGCGTTTATTTCGAAGTTTGGCAGTACCCCCCCGGCCACACTTGCGGCTCCGCCCCCCCGGCCACCCTTCTGGCTCCGCCCCTGCTTGTGTAGGGTGGGAGCGTCTACTCTTTTCAACCAGACAGCATGAAAGAGGCACTTTTTCGCACCATCAAATGATCTCCAGTAGAGATTTAGCTGCTTGTGAAATTGAATGAAAAGTATTAATCTAAATTAAAGATGGATTCATTATTAAGCTTTTGTTCCTAGTGGCTTCCCTTGGCCTCCATGAATACACTCCACAGGGTGATTCACTCCCTGACTGGATAGGCAGTTGGCTGGACTCCAGACAGTGGTCACTGGTGCTCAGACTTGGAGCAGCCATGGGAAGCAATCACAAATCTCGTCTATAGGCTGACCACAGTTATTAATTACACTGCACTTATGAGGTTTGGAAAGAACCATCAGCGCCTGCTGCATTCTCTCTGCCTGGGTCCCTGCTGGCTTGAAAAGGTCAGCCCTGAAACAGAAAAGCCATAAAACTTCACATTGGACTAGATTAGGTCAGGCTTAGACAAGAAAACATCTACCAAATGGTCTGGTAAAACATTCACCGGCAATGCTAAAACTGTGCTGAAAAAGACAACACGGCTCAAAAAAATGAAGGGAGCACTAAAATCACAGATCGGGTCTCAAAGGAAATTAAATTGAAAATCTTTACTGTACATTGTGTAATTCTTTGAGAACAGAATGATGAAACAACGGTCAATGGAATACAAATCAATTGTGGGCTGAAAATCAAAGTAAACTATTGAAATCACAGACTGTTCCAATTTGTGTGAATTTAATCACGGCACCTCATAATGTGACTCAGTAGTGTGTATGGCCCCCATGTGCCTTTTCTTGGTGAGATGGCAGATGGTGTCCTGGGGGATCTCCCTACCCAGACCTGGATCAGGGAATCAGTGAGCGGCATTCAGGTCTGGGGAACGTGAGGGCCAGTCAATGCCTTCGTCGTCCAGGAACTGCCTCCACACTCTGGTCACATGAGGCCGAGCAATATCCTGAACCAGGAGGAACCCAGGGCCGACTGCACCAGCATAAAGTCTCACGATGCATCTGAGGATTTCATCCTGGTACAATTGTGCTCAAAGGTTTGTATACCCTTGGAGAATTGGATATATATATATATATAGCAATTGTAAAGAAAACATCAGTGAGTAGGTAAAACAAAAGTATTTTATGTCTTATGGGATACACATTCAACTGTAGGTCAGAACAGAATGGTACAATCATAATAAAAAACATGGCAACTAAGAAAAAATGAACTAACCTTTTAAAGTCTGCATACCCTTAGTTCTTAATACTGTGTATTGCCCCCTTTGGCATCAGTGACAGTGTGCAATCTTGTGTAACAGTTGACTATGAGGCCCTGAATTCTTGCAGGTGGTATAGCTGCCCATGTGTCTTTACAAAATCCAGGTCATGCAAAGTTTTGGTTGTCTTGCATGAACCACACGTTTGAGATCTCCTCGTAGTGGTTCGATGATATCAAGCTCAGGAAACTGTGATGGCCACTCCAGAACCTTCAGCTTGTTCTGCTGTAACCACTGGAGGGTCAGTTTGGCCTTGTGCTTAGCGTCATTGTCATGCTGGACATTCCAAGAGTGTCCCGTGCGCAGGTTTCATGCAGAAGAATGCAAATTGTCTGCCAGTATTTCCTGATAACATGCTGCATTCATCTTGCTATAAATTTTCACAAGATTCCCCATGACGTTAGAGCTCACTCCCCCCAAAACCTCAGTGAAGCACCACCATGCTTCACAGTGGGGATGGTATTCGGTTCACTATAATCCCTGTTGACCAATCTCCAAGCAAAGCACTTATGGTTGTCACTATAAAGCTTTAATTTGGTCTTCTCACTCCAAATTACAGTGTGCCAGAAGCTGTTAGGCGTGTCAAGGTGTTGTCGGGCATATTGTAACCATGCTTTTTTGTGGCATTGGTGCAGTAAAGGCTTTTTTCTGGCAACTCGACCATGCTGCTCATTTTTGTTCAAGTATCGTCATATAGTGTTCCTTAAAACAACCACGCCGTCTTTTTCCAGAGCAGCCTGTATTTCTCCTGAGGTTACCTGTGGGTTTTTATTTGTATCCTGAACAATTCTTCTGGCAGTTTTGGCTGAAATCTTTTTTGGTCTACCTGACCTTGGCTTGGTACCAATAGATCCCAGAATTTTCCACTTCCTAATATGAGATTGAACAGTACTGACTGGAATTTGCCAGGCTTTGGATATCTTTTTACATCCAATATCATTTTGTATATAATTGCAATTAAAAAAGCCACAGTTGTGGGAAATTCACCTTTAAATGCCATTTTCACCTTTGTGTGTCATCTTGTGTGTCTGTAACAAGGCCAAATATTCAAGGTTGTGTAAACTTTTGATCCGGGCCATTTGGGTGATTTCTTTTATCATTATGATATAAAAATCTACCAAAAAACGATGTGAAAATAAATGTCTTCATATGGTCACTATCCTTAAATAAAAGCTGACTCTCCAATGCACCTATTGTTACTTTCATTTGCACTAAAACAGGTGACATTGATTCACAATCGCTTTTGCTTCCAAACTGAACAGTTTTATATCCCGGATGTTTAATTGAGTGGTGTTATAATTATGTGTTCCCTAATTGTATAAATGGGATAGATCTGTGAGGCAAGAGTCAGATACAGGTTGCATCTGATTGGTTGTTGATACAGGTTGTTGTACGGCACCTGTATCAAAAACACTCTGATTTATCAGAACAATTCCCACATTTATAAAAATCTATATCTTACATTTACATTTTAGTAAATTAGCAGATGGTCTCATCCAGAGCAGTTAAGATGATGTTGTTAAGGTTGTGATGTGACAGTGTAAGAGAGGGAAACACATTTGTTTTATCAAGAGGAAAGATTCAAGTGGCTGGCAGCCAAGATGGCTTAGCAATTGAATGTGTTTGGGTAAACTTCATAACACAGCCACTGACGGACCTGGCGCTTGATCAATCCCATTAGTTACTGTGAGCCATTTTGTAGTCTGATATATTATTTTCTAAATAATATTAGGTAGAGAAAATGTATACTGTAGAAATACAGTGGCTGTTGGAGGTATTCAGACTCCTTCACTGTCTCCACATTATATTACATTTTATAATACTATGTAGCAATAGATTAAAAACATCTACACACAATAGCCCATGATGGAGATAGATATGCCATTTTATGGAAAACGAAAACCTGAAATATTTTAGGTACCAATATTTTCATTTGGGCAGTTTGTCCCATTCTTCCTTGCAGATTGTCAGAAGCTAGGTCAGATTCAGCGGATAGCATCGGTTAATTGTAATCTTCGGGTCTCTCCACAATTGTTCAGTGGGGTTCAGGTCATAGATTTGGGCTGGGTCACTCAAGGGTCATTCGCAAACTTGTCTCGACTCCACTCTAACATTGCCTTGCGCTTTCAGTCATTGCCACGATGAAAGATGACATTTTATCGCCCGGGTCTGTGCACTCATCAGATTTGTATGGTTTTTATGAATTGCCAACAGTGCCAGTATGCATCACAATTTCGTCTTATAATATGAAACTAAAATTAATTTGATCTGGAGTTTTGCTATTGATCAACACAAAAATGTTCAAAATGAGAAATCTTGTCCTAGGATCCTCCATCTGGTTCTGGAATGACAGTATCCATACGGAAACATAAAAATATTAGAAAATATGATCATGACCTTATATGTAAATTACATATTTCTTTCTGCCATAAAAAAGGCAAATTCTTGTATATTTTGAAAACATACGTGTATACATGTTGATTAAACCAAATATGTTTACAACATACTGTATATGCTCATAAAAGACATAAGCTTCATACATAAATTGCTATATATTACATTTCCGTACAGGTAATGAAATGTTTCCATGCTGTAATTAAGGCCAGAAGAACATTTAAATGTTAGAAATGAACAGTATACAAAGGCTATCAAATGTTGAATGTGTCCCAGAACATTTAAATGTTAGAAATGAACAGTATACAAAGGCTATCAATGTGTCCCATTCCTAAATAAACCCTTGAACCCTATACACTTATGGAGATCTGATATAATTACATGACATTTCAGCCTGGCACAGGAGGGTAAAGATAGAACTATTACGATATTGGCAACACCTGTGAAACTCACTCCGACTTCCAAGTGCCTACAGTGTAGGGGTTGACTTGGCCTGAAATAACTGTATACTTGGATCACTTGAGGCATTTAACTATATCATCTGTATTTATGTAATTGTCACATACATAAACTTTTACACATTTAGCACAACTTACCTGAATATGGTCGCATCAGGTTTACTCTCAGTGGGAATCACTTGACGGACACAAAATAAATGGACATACAGGTGGTGGAAAAGCTAAATAGAAAATGGCTGTTGCTTTGAAGTAACTATATCAAAATTAAAAACACAGCTGCAGAGGTCACGTGTCAGCAGTTAAAGAGGTCTGACAGTTAGCAAAATGAGGGCAAACAGTTGGTGCCTATTAATGCAGGTGCATGGTCACAAAAACTGCAAGACGATTCAATGTGTCCAGTCTTTTCAAAATTGGCAGCTCATGCTGAGCAAGGAAAAATTGCATCGGCAAAGAGGAACAGTGGTCGCAAGTCAAACTGACTGACGGATCAGTGGAGACTTAACAGGAAAGTTGCCCAATGCCCCAAATTTACAGCTTTGAAAAGGACCACAGTATTGAATCAGATCCTCTTTGACCCAGTCCAGTGGCGTCGTTAGGCCTGGGCGTCCAGGGCTATAGCCCCAGATCTTTTATTAATAGCACCGGATCTCAAATTGACCAATAAAAAGAATAATGAAAAAGTAGCCCCTGATCTATTAATCTATAGTTCCGATCTCACGTTAGCGTGTAGTTCAACATTTTCCAAATTTACATTCAAAACCATGTACTTTCTGTCCCAGGCGGGGCGGTTGGGTGGGCTATGTCATGAATTTATTGTGATTCTGGCAACGCATCTGACTCATTCTCCACAAATTTCTGTTGTGATCTTCACAAAGCTTCAATTTATGACAGGACCGCCATTGGGAAAACCACGTGTATTCATGGCCAATGTACAAAGATGGGTAACCTGGTGTAACTGTCGAACATGGTGGTGGATCCATAATGGCATGGGAAAATCATCCCTTGGGAGTCATTGGGTCTGATGATTGCTCAGCATGGTTGATTAACATCTATGGAATTTTAAAGGAGCAAGACCACCAATCAGAACAGATCAAATCTTTGGATTGCTGTCATACAAGTCCTGAACTGTGAGAAGTGTATTGCACAACTCCTCAAGAACAAATGCCTCCAGCTAATTAGGGATGCAGGAGGTGGAAATCTACTTTGCGCTCCGCGCTACATAACATCCCTTACATGGTCTATGGGAAGGCAACTGGGTCACAATGTAAGCATTTACACCATGGTGCACCTGCCCCTGATTAGGACCATTATATTAATATATCTTTTAAGTGTTTCTGATATTTTGTCCACTCCCTGTAGAGGTGGGGCCCAGGGCAAGCACTCTGGTCTTGGTGGTAGATGAACAGCAATAAGCTGGGAGACACTTTCTTGTCAACAATAAAGACTTGCTGCAGGGGATAAACCAAAGGGTGACAAATTAAAGGAAAATTATCGACAGATGCTTCGGTATAGATTAAATGAACATCCCATCATTGGGTCAGGTCAACTGGGCATGTATAAATTGCTGAACAGACCCAGTTGACCCGATTTAGAATGGCAAGAGGAAAACATCAAAGACACTTTAAAAAAAGCTGATTATCGGGGCTGAAGCTTCTGTCAGACTGCTCAACTGGCTAGTGTTTCAATAGGAAGTGACAAAGTGATATCAGCATTTAGTGAACAGGATGGGAAATTGGATCTAAAAGTACACATCCAATGCTCACGCATTACAGTGCTACATAAATTAGAGACAAACTCGTTCTGAGGTGACTAAGAAAGACCAGGCAGGACGTAAATCAATGTCAGCAAGAGCAGACAGGGTTTCCCGTCACCTTCCTGGGCAAAGCCATTCTTGCCCAGTTAGTTAGCCATATGTGCCTTTCTAAAGCATGTCTAGCAACATCAAGGAATATCAAAGACCAGGAGCTCCGAGCTAACTTGTGTAGTCACAGCAAAGGGTCTGAACACTAGTAAATGAGTGCAAATTAGATCAGTTGTTTTTATTCTCCATGTATTGACAGAGAAATCACACCCTATTACATGGCAGCAACAAAATAAAAATGAATACATGTAGCCTATAACATAGGGTTAAGTGATCTGAAGACTTTCCAAAACCATGTTGTCATTGCAAACCCCTTTCATTCTCCTACTGAAGGAATAAAAGAGGTGGGGTTGCTACCCATGCAGACTATGCTCTGAAGTGGATTCGGATTAACAGGTTCTATACATACAAAGCATCTCAGAGTTTTAAGTGCTGGCCAAGAATTCATTTGAACTTCAGAAACTGATTTTAGATAAGCACTTCAAACAAGACTGAGTCAAAGAAAGTGATAGACAATTGAAGTTGTATCTTTTTATTCATCAAGACAAATACACATTTTAAAAACCAGAACTTCCCCCCAAAAAAAGAACAGAAAAAGTCAAATGTGCCTTCTTAGAGAAATTTTTATGGATTTGAGTGAGATTTCAAATGATTTTTGAATGTATTTTAAAGTAAGAGGCTAGTCAGTGGGTGGGAAATTGGGTAGGTAGGTTGAGAAACAGTGAGGAAGAGAGCAAGAGAATATCTCCTGGCTAACATCATTTTTTTTCTCAAACTGACCTCTCCCCAAAAAACAGGTCAAAATGAAGTGGAAACCTGACATACCAACAATTACAAGCCATAAGTATTTTTATTTATGTCCCTAGAAATGCACAAGAAACAGAAGATAATGTATATAGATAAAAGCCTTCATGTACTGTTCTACCTCGGCCACTATTATGTAGGTTCATCCATATCAGAAACAATGAAGGAAAGAAATACAATGTAAACCTGAATGCAATTGATCTGGTCCTGCTCTAAAAATTATCTTCCAAACAAACAAAAAACAACAAGAGGGACAACAGAGGCCACTTTGACACACAGATTTAGTCTTGTTGTGATTTAGGTTTTGTTTTTGTATAAGCCACTACATCTGTGGTTCACCTTGTGTTAAGCAGTGCAGAGACAGGTTCGGGATGGAGCGGCTGGAAATCTTCATCTTTCTCATTATCATCCTCCTCCAGATTTGCCAGCATCCCCTGAGGTGCACAAATGGCCAGAAAAATGATACATTAGTAAAGATCCTGGTTTCACAGCTCGTAACAGCCACACGCTGCCATCATCAACTTTACATACAGACGGATTGGCTTGACACTCAGAAATCCTTCTATAAACTCAGAACTGTCAAACAGTAACTAATGAGGTGGGGATATAGAAACTCCAACCAGAAAACAGTGGAAAGACAATTTACTTTTGGGGCAGAGAACATCCTGGGCTTTGGGTAGCCATTTCTAAAACCACTCTTATGTTCGTGGATGATGACGGGCGCACTGTGCTGTTCATGCTAAGTCTGGAGCAAAGGAGGCAAAGAAAACCCTGCTTTAAAGTTCTCACCGTTTTACATTATTTAACCCCTTGATATGCCCTTTGCCATAGAGTGAATTGAAAACAAACCTTTTAAATGGTAATTTGATAGCATATAAGTGATATGAAACATTTTATTATTTCAAAACCATCTTGAAAGGCAGGTTTAAGTAGCAAACCTAATTAAACTAGGCAGCTGAGGGATATCAAAAAGGTTGACTTGTACCATTTATCATAGTCAGCACTTTCTGATAAAACTGCACAAAAACAACCCTTTTCTCTTTAAAAGCGACACTACTTGAAACGAAACTAAGGACAAACAGAAACAAACACATCAAACTCCTGTCACGATAAAGAGTAGCACGCTCACAGGCAACAGCATTCAGTAGAAATGGATGTGGGTAGAGAAAGGAGTACCTGGGTGAGTACCTGTATAGTTTGACAGTTTGATCCTTGAGTGGTTTATTAATTTGCCTTTTTCTTTCATGAGGTCGCTCACTCACTCAACACCAACGCTGTGTGAGGTATGAAGGTCAGCTGCAATCATTCATTAACCCCTACCCTTCCATCATCACCCCAATGCTGCCCAATACACTGTGTTACAATACAATGCAAGGCATATCAAAGACAGCTGTATATAGAACACAATATCCATGGCAGTAAAAAATAAAAAAAAATTATAGGATTTCAAAGTCAGTAAGTCAGATAAATGTGGATCCGTTCACATGTAGCTCTACTGTCTCCGTAGCTTGAAAATGTGTATTTGTGTGGATGCGTGTCCAGATATGGACTATATCTATTTAATGCGCTCTGGAAATAAAGAAATCAAAAAAGGTAAGACATGGTTTCTGCCACTATCTCTGAAGAAAAAGTTTTTAAAAAGAAAAACAGTTGAAGTTTTGGCAATACAGGAAAAAAAATACGTGGATTTAAATTTGGAAGAAATTATTGTCTGAAAGACAATAGGATGGTATGCATGTATAACCGATACAAAATGAGGGGTACCTCCAGGTATGTTTTTCAGGGCTACACTGGCCTTTCCCTCTTGGCTTTGTCACCTCTGTTTCTACCTTCTTCCCACTCATCATCGGCCTAGTTCCATCTTCAGTGCATACTTACGATGCACTATATCGAAAACAACAGGATAAAGATACAACATACAAATCAAAGGCAATAGAACTGAAAGTAAACGGAGCGAGGGGGAAGGGGAGAAGGTGGAGGAGGTGGGACAGGGAAGACTGGAAAGGAAGAAAAGGGGTGTGTGTTTTGAGAGCCAGGGTGGCGGGGGAGGGCGCACTTACCTGAGCCTGATCTGAGGTCCTATCAGATCAGTTTTAATTGGACTGAGTGTCACCTTCAGAATAGAGGTCGTCTTGCGCGGCCCCATTGACCTTGGCCAGCAGCGCCAGGCCCAGAGCGGAGACAGGGGCCTTCGACCCCTCAGTCCCCATGGGCTCAGCCTTGACCACGTCAGTGGAGGACTTGTCATCATCTAACGTTTTGTCCATCTTGGAGCTGCTCCTCCTCTCCTCTGGCTCCTTACGCTCTGGGAGGGAAGTATTAAACACCAAGTCACGAACCGGACAAGGACCTCTACAAAACAGGAACTTGAAGCTAGAACAAGCAAAGTTGAGATAATCCAAGGCGCCATCTTGTCCAAAGTCATCTGCCGTCTCACCTTTGTCTCTGGACGTCCTGTCCTTCTCTCGCTCCTTGTCTCGACTGCGGCTCCGATGGCGGTGAGACTTGCGCTCTGAGCGTTCCGAGCTGCGGGACCTCTTCCTTTCCCGGCTCCGGGAACGCCGCTTTCTGTCGGAACGCTCCCGACTGCGCCGCCTCTCCCTCTCCCTCTCCCTTTCCCTGTCCCGGCTTCTGGAGAAAAACACATGACACGGAAATCAGTCATTACCCAAAACAGAGAAGAACAGAGCAGTGAATATTCAACTATTGAGGTTGCACGTAAAATGTAAACATTGACAATAAATAGACAAGCAGAGCCGGGTTGGTTAAGCATCCACCAAAGGTGCTGGAACAAAGCGGGACAAGACACAGACATTAAAGTATGACTAAGTCACAAGACCAGTCCTTTTGCAAATGGGAAACCGGAAGTTTTAGATTAAAAATAAATAAAAACATTTTATCTGGATCTGGAACATGCTTTCAGTTATGTATTTAAACCCACAATACACTCTTTCTAGGCAGGATTGAAGGTTCATCCATAAATCACTGGCTACATCATTAGAATTTTCTACACATCGCGGTAGTCTACGAAAAAGAATGAAATGGAGGGTGCAGCGTTCTGAGGCAGATCAAGCTACATTTGGTCATGGTGGTATAGACAGATGGATGTGTCCTAAAGTCTTTCCATGCCATTAATTCCCTGACTTGACAATCTGGAGCGCAGGTAATTGTTTTAATCGCCAGCAAAATAACTACATACTTAGAGTTACCGCATGATAGTTTGATTTCACAGAGCGAACATTTATACATTTTACCCACTGACAGAACCTAAGCCTTCACCAAACAGACATGCATCATGTGGGTCTCGGATTGTATTACCATTTTAAAAATAAATTGCTAAAAAAATATATATATATATTCACCAACACACTTGCAATCCATTCAAAATCTCCCATGAGACAAACTAGCTGAAAACTGATTATCTATATCAGTGTTTCTTAACCCTGCTTCTGGACAACCCCTGGCCTGCATGTTTCTGATCTCTCCTTGCGCAAACATACCTGATGTAGCTCATGAAGGATTTCTTAATGAGCTGATCATTTGAGGCAGGTGGGACGGAGTGGGGGAGAGACTTAAAACATGCAGGGCAGGGGGGCGCACAGAAGCAGGGTTTGAGAAACACTGATCTATATCATCATGGGCTATAGAAATAAGCATCATCACAGGCCTGGAAAACATTCTGCACATATGAAACACATTCATGCTTCACTATTTACTTCACACTCTTCTGAACCCTCAACAAGTTTGACCAGTATGTTGATCTCATTATCTGAGTACCTAAACATGGGACGTGGGAACAATTCACAAATATTATGAAAGCTGTCGATCAGAAAACAGATGCAACATATCACATTGAGTAAAACTACCAGGGTTTTCTTTTAGTCACAATGACATATGAAGAAAAATCTACCTCCCAGTAGCTGGTACATGTCTGAACATGTTCAAGTAGCAGTGGAGTCAGTAAACTAAGCAGAAGGGGCTGACAGTGAATACTGCACATTAAATTCAACAAAAATAAGCATTCCAAAGACAAATAAAAACTAAGAAAGCAAAGAAAAAGTAGATGATACAAATTTGATTGAGTATGCATACCAGCTAACCTACAGTAACACCGACATGAGATGTACTAGTAAAAAATATTACTTTTTCAGAGCATTTGTGCACTCTACTGAAATTAATGCCAGTCAACATGCCATTTAAAAAGGCACAGTTTTTTATTCAACTACTGAAAAGAATAACCGCAAATAGCAGCAAAGACAGAATGTTCAGTAAGGTCCCGGTAGGAACAAATTCAAAGAACTACAAATGGAAAATAATACACTGAAGTAATAACTTTCTGCAGCTACAGAAAAACAGAGCTTGCAATTCACAACAGCAAGTCACCGATTGAAGAAGCATTAATTCTGAGGCATCAGACTCTGGCATGGCAACACATTTTCTGATTACATTAGCCACGACGTCTCCCATCCAGTCAGAAAGGGCAGTGGATGTAACATTACCTAAAGGAGCTGACTAGCTAGAACGGCACGGCTTCTATTTATGTTAGCAATGTGAGGTTGGCAGGCTTGATTAGGCAATGTCCTATCAGAGAGACCAGGGGATGTAAAGTTAGCATGCTCAAGGAGCAGACTAGCTGAATACTAAATAACATTTCTATTAAAATTGGTGAATGAGGTTTAAGTGAGTATTATGGTTTGTATTGGGAAACAATGTCTGATTCATAAAACAATTACGTTTTACAACCACCTGGCTCTACTGACCTGGATATATGACTACCATCATCGCTGTAGAATGTGATAAGTGGGTATTCATACCAAACTAAGAAATATTTGTTGCTAAATACATGGCAAATTTCTGTTACAATTAGAAACACAAAATTGAAAAGAATCCAAATATTTATATTGCTTAAGAAGCATTTATTTAATAAAGATAGCTAAGTGTGTAGCCAAATACAAATCAATATCCCCACAGAAAGCCAATAAAATCCCAAACAAAAATGTCACCTGAATACGACATGTCATTTTTTATAATAATGTGGGCCACTACAGTGGCTGTAGCCTCCCGAGTGCGCACAGCTTGCTGGGGCGGGGGGCGTATCTTCCTAATTTACATCAGCAACAAGCGGTCAGCCAGTGTATGTGACACATCAAAACATCACTGCAAATAATAAGTATTTAGTATTTGTGTGACTCCACTACTGAAAGCATATTACGACAATTCTCCGTCAATGATATGTGAATGTTCAAATAGCAATTTACTTTGTTTTGTTATGCAGGTATCACGCACCCGGGATCCCAATGATCTCTGAAATTTTCCATGCATCAGTGTTTTGGAATTTTCTCTGTATGAAGTCAGTGAAACGTCATAAATAATGGGGAAACCGGACACCGCAATGATACGTTTCTTGTCCATTGTTTTTAGCTAATGAGTGAGTTTTTAGCCAGTGGGTAGAAGAGAGAATGAGATGCAGAAAACATCTGCCCTGCCATTGGTAGTCACCAAACTCTGTCACCACCCTCTCGCTGGAAATCAGCATAAAGTTGGACATTTCTCAACTGGCGCTGGGAGAAGGTTTGTCTCAGAGTATCTGCGTCTACTGTCTCTGTGATTTGCTGGCTCTCATTGGAAATGAATGGGAACATGCTTCTTTGTAGCTCTAGCGAGCGGACAGTGTGCACGTAGGGTCATAAACATTAAAGCCGCAGATATGCACCCAAATTCGACAGCTAGCTAAAAGTTGGATAATTAAGAAAACAAAATCACAAATTATGCCTTCCCAACCACATTCAGATTATTAACCCACAGCCAGCTCTCATTTAAATGTTTTGTTCTATCATTTAATCCCATCTTTCATCAATAAGTCAAATCGGTAAATAGCTTGTCACGCAGACCATGAGTTAAGTTTAGCACAAATGTAATGATGCTGTTATTGGACAACAAGAACTAGTTGTTCGTTTATTCTTATTTGTTTTTACAGAAATCTGACAGAAAAATCTGTTTAAACAATAACAACATTCCACGTCTAGACAGCAGCATTATATTTTGCCTGCTGGTAAATTTACACGTTGGGGATGGGAGCTCATCTAGCGAATACAGGAGCAGGTCATTTGGCATGTTGCTGTTCTGATCACTCACTCGGCTGTAATGTTGTGTGCAACCAGACTCCAGCAGAGACTTGATCCAAACTGGCCTCCTTTTGGCTCAGGCATTGCCCTTGGTGACTGGTTCAGATTTTGGACCGGTGTTGAATAAGGCTAAAGATAAAGGTCTATAGAGTCTAATTTGTCCATTCAACATATTTGCAGGGGTTGAAAGCAAAGCCATTCCCAATAAACAACATTCAAATGTGTCAAAACATAACCCTAGATGTTGTAGCCTGGAGACCAACTCAAAATGCTACCAGTCTTTCTTTGATGTGCTATTGGTTTCCGAATAAAAATGATGAAGTTGCCCAATAGTGCTTTGCAGTACAGCTGCATCGATACAAAAAGGGGTTTGACTTTCAATGAAATGCAGCCAAAGACAAAAACTGTAGACATTAGTAACCCATGCAAACTGTTACATATACAGAGCCCAACTGTTCCTACATTTCTAAATAATATGTTCACACAGAAGTACTGAATTTTAAAGTTGAATTGTAATGTGTAGCTTAATGGTTATATACACATTTCGCAAAACTTTCCCAGAGCATGTTAGGAATATTAGTTCTGAATCAAAAGTTGACCAATATAATTAGTCTAGTGATTTTATTTGTCAACTTATCTTGTTATCTCAGAAGATTGTAATGTGGACAGTTTATAACATCTTCAAAATGCACCTGTGGATCTTACTTATTAGGTTAAAACATTATCCTTATTTGGTCTGCTCAATTACATTTTAGCAATACAATAAATTTGGTCGTTGAGACATCAATTACCAAGTAGACTAGTTTCTAGCAGTCATTCCCCTGAAGAGTTTTGATGCATGTTCCTTAGGTTATATTTTTTTATTTAAAAAAATATGCCAGTGTTTATAATAAATTTAATTATAACTAAGGCCTAGGATTTGAAAAGGAAGCAGGCTATTGCATTCCTGAAGTCTGTAGACTTACTCCCAACGTGGTAATGGAATACAACAGAGCACAGTACCTGCTGCGTTTGCGCTCCCTTTCTCTCTCTTTGCTTCTGGACCGCCGGCGTTCACGGGAACGACTCTTCTTGCGGTCTGAAGCTCGGCTGGAGTGGCGGCTGTTTGAGTGGCTCCTTCTCCCTCTTTTCTCCCTTTCTCTCTCCCTCTCCCGGTCCCGCTCCTTCACACGTTCCCTCTCCTTTTCCCTCTCTCTCTCCCGCTCTTTCTCCTTCTCTTTCTCCTTCTCCTCCTCCTCCAGCTTGCGCTTCATCTCCCTCTCCTCCCTCTCACGCTCCCGGTCCTTCCTTTCCAACTCCCCTTTGTCCTCTCCAACAGGATCTTCTGATCGCCGACGTAGTTTCTCCTGAACAGAGAACATTTTCAACCATAACATGACTTTGATTCTCAACGTGACGTAGCTAACTGAGAGGTGGTGACTTTACTGCAGCATTATTCAGGGGCCCAGGGGTGAACTGTCCCTTAAAGCTGAGCATTTACCTTGAGCTCCTCCACAGTAGACTTGATCTTGGCGTAGCCCATGTGCTGCTTGCCCATCAGATGGTCATCCACCCGGGACTGCGCGTCACCCACGATAAGGAACGCCCCACAAACCTCACAAACTTCCATCTGCTTTTCCTGGGCAGCAAAGCTTTCAATTGTCTAAAACAAATTAATATCGATTTCCGTTTTAAAAGTCTAGCACCTTGGACCAAAAGGTATTCAACACCAGGTTTAGGCAAGGATATTGAATTAATCAGTTGATCTTCATATCGAGGTTAAGAATATAATCAGTGAGATGAGACTGGGAGAAACTCACCGACGGGGTAGAGCTCAGGAGCTCTCGCTCATCCTTCAGCTGTTCCACTAGTTTCATCATCCCCTGGGCCTCCTCCACTCTCCCCTCCGAGCCCAGCTCCTCAATCTAAACAAGCAGCATAGACAACATCGACTTCATTAACAGAGAAACAAAACGGAGTCCAACGTACATCCTGGACTAGAACAGAAGGCTAAATCCATGAGGTTGTGCTCTAATGTAGGACATTGTGTTTAGGCAAACACAAGCACCTCACCTGCATGACCAGGTCCTCGATCTTCTCTGTCAGGACCTGAGCTTTCTCCTCATTCTTTCCCACAGGTGCACCAGGCCCCTGCTGCAAAAACAAATCACCCAGACAGTTTAAGCCAAAAGCAGAGATAAACAGGACAACTACATAGAAAGGTTAGCATAAGTGGCCTTGTCAACTACTGGGCTTTTTCTGTACTATAACAGAGTGGACATTTCTTTAAGATCCAAAATATCCCCAGATGTAATTATTTCAAACTCTACTACAAAATAGTCAGTACACCTGGGTAATGAATACAAAACAACTGCAAAAGGGGACAAGGGAACTCCTGCCACCAACTCCAAACTTAACACTTGTGTTTGAAAGAGTCAAAAATATTGCGGGTGACCGCTAACGGGAGATTACATATCACCAGGCATCACAAATAGTTTAGTCGGTCATAATTATCTAGTGATACGTTATGAGTGTGATCCTTTCAGAGAGTTTAGTCGGTCATAATTATCTAGTGATACGTTATGAGTGTGATCCTTTCAGAGCAGGTCATGGGCACTAGAGGAGTATGTATTCTTACTCCTGCGGCCTGCTGGGCCTGCGACAAGGCCAGACGGGCATGACCTCTACGGATCCTCCTCTCCACCTCAGCGAGGAGAGACTGCAGGTAGCGCAAGAAGTCCCTCTCATAGCCTTCCTTCATGAACCGGGAGCTCTTCTCATACCTGGTTTGTACAGGGATGAAACGTGCCATGTATTATACACTATGTGTGAGAACTAATTAAGTAATACGTGTGGCAATGGAGGA
This sequence comes from Esox niger, assembly GCA_016801105.1. NCBI lineage: Eukaryota > Metazoa > Chordata > Actinopteri > Esociformes > Esocidae > Esox > Esox niger. The sequence goes on from JACXGJ010003989.1 coordinate 20,271, forward strand.
CAAAAGATGTACATACATTTTCCTAAGGTTTTCATCATGGATTTTCTCACAGGGCCCCAAATCTGACCGAGTGTTGGTGAATAACTCAGCAGGACAAAATCCACAGAGATAGTATTTACAGGTCTGCAAGGGAAAGGATAACAGATAAGAAAACATATTATGAAGCCAACAGACTTATCATTGGGAAAAACACAAGACACAGGAGAGATGACATCTTGCATTGGTATGGTTTTCTTTTGTACATGTCTTGAGATTTTGTTGTCCCTCGTATGTTTTGTGTTTAATGGAACCCATTCTGTTCAAGTGTTGTTTTGTTTTATTGTTCATTATCCATGTAGCTTGATTCTCACTTCAACAACACACTTCAGCAAATCTAACTTATTTGACAGAAACAATTATGGGAAATAGGAACCTTCCCTGATATCTTATTAACATCCATTGTTTGCCTTACCCACATGTAGTCAATAGTCAGTGTCGTGCATTATCTGAGATTCTGAGTGCACTCCTCTATGGAGTAAATTAGGCTCCATCTCAAAAATGCTACATTACCTATTCCTCCTTTTGTTAAGCAATATATTCATATATCCAAAGTAATATAATCTTCAGTGCCTCAATGTCCAACAGTGAAAGTTGCGAATCACAAACTCTCCAAAAGCATAATCTATGGAGCCACAGAAGATTTTTCCCCGACCTCATCAGGCCTGCCCAAACATTTCACATGTTTGTTCATAACACAAGTTGGCACATCTGTTTCATACAGGCCACTAATCATCAATCCATGGACTTAATTCAGCAGTGCCTGTTGGAAAAAAATTCTGGAATATCTGGGGAAGCCCAATGAGGGAGTGGGAGACCCTGCTACATATGTATACGCAAATATTTGGGTAACAAAACTAACATAGCTCAAAGCCGCTGATTTCAATGAGAAGCTAGCGAAGCAGATCAGACAGGCACAAACGAGATTCCATGCACAAAATAGTAAACGCAAACTCAACTGCTTTTGTGTAAATACCCAGGTCACCCTGCACATCTTAACGAAGCAATATTCGGAAACGGCTTTAATCTCCAAACTACAGCGTTCGCTACCAGTATCATATTCTACTTCTGAAAACAGAACACCGTGATTTGATGTTTCACAAATCGGGCCTGTACCATGTCGTTCCATAGACTTGACTGGGGAGCGTAAAAGACCGCCCGAAATTTATGATTTGTACATCCGGTGGGCGATCGGGCTCTTGTATATTTTTAATATTTAAGAAACGAAGACGATGTGGACACCGTTTCCAGACCGGAAGCATGTATTAGCTAGGTGAAAAAGTCGCTTGCAAGTGACCTTAGGTAGGGTAATAATGCCAAACGCTAATCGTTGGAGGTTACTGCGACTCAACGCAAACACCGTGATTAGCTAGTTATACCTACATAATTTCTGCCAAATACTAGATAATAATAGCGTAACAAACAGCACTAGCTAATGTCTACATGTACATCTGTGAACCGAACAATTCTAGCAATACAAATGTCAATACTGACCTTTTGATATGCCTTTCATTGTTTTTAAACTTGTTCCAGCAAGCTAGCCTAGTTAAAGTAACCTGCACTACAGTTGACTGTGTGGTTTCCTGTACTGTACTCGCTAGGAAACAAATTAAATAGGTCAAATGCTATGATTGTAGTACTACCAATCTAGACTACGTTCTCGGTAGCTATGTAACCAAAAATCACAGTTTGGCTGAGTTGTGTTGGAAACGGTTTTGTAGAAATAATAAAGTGTTTGACCCGGAGAGCAAAATATTGTCCTCCACTTTGGCATTTGCAGTTACCTGACTACGTCGTAAACGATATCTAGCCATGCACGGCCCAAACCTAGCCAAGAGAGCAGTCGCGTTCAAGCTTGCATTCTAATACACACAACTATCTATATACGAGTAATAAATCATGTGTTATTTGTTCGAGTTGTGGTTTAAAATAACTAAATGTGAACAGTAGCTAGCATAACTCGATGGAATTGTTTCCAGACGGGCTAGCTAAAGAAAGCTAACAAAGTGGTTAACTTACAGTCTCGTGGTCCCAGCGTACATTACATCGTTTTTCGTCCGGGGCCAAGTTTCTATCCCGGCCCATCAACTCATCGAGTAACTGGGCTGCAGAAAGCATTTTGCCTCAAAACTGGAAGCTAAACCCCCCTTTATCTCCAAGTTAAAATGATATAGTTTTTATTTCACCAAAGAAATATAGATCCTATTTTAGATCAAAATGGCAGCGGTTCGCAGCAACAGTCGCTACTCACCGTGCATCTCACTGAAAAACAATAAAAAACTGCCGAATGAGAAAATGACGCCCCCTTATGTTGGGATGTCCTTTTTACCACTCTAGGCATAGTCCCCAATAATCTCTGCGGTCCCCTAATCCGACACCCCTACATTCAGTATACACCCCAAAATATAACTAGGAGTTTGATAGTAGTGTTATAAATAGGAAATTTGGAACGCCCTTATAATGGGATTCATTTCCCAATTTAACTCATAAAACAACCAATTTTAAATGCACCAATCCCTCCAATGGTTTTAGAAAAATCTGTAATAATTAAAAATTATATTCATGCATCTTTTACATGTAAGTCCCAAAATGAGACACCAACAAATGCGTGTCATATAACTTGGCACGTCTATCCATGCAAGCTCCAATAAAATATTTTCCAAGGTTACAAGTCCTTTTCCTGTCCAGGAACTTGGAATTCCTGTTAATACAGTCTGCAATATTATAATGGAAGTGTGGTCCCCATACCCATGGCCTATGGAAGTGTGATCAATTTAAATTATGCTGACATCACAATTATGTGTATTCTGGGGGAAAATGGAATGTATTAGCTGCACTTAACTAGCATCACATAAAAATTATGGAATAATGTTTTGATCTTTTAAACATTTGTGCCACCTAGTATCGTTTATCACCATGTTGTGGTAAAACATTCCTTGTATGCAATGTATCTAAGACTAGCTGGCTACCATGTTGACAAATCATATTCTCTGAACGTTCCGCAACGTTTGTTCTTGGTTGAAGGAATCCATGAACGTTTCACCAATGTTCCCAACATGTTCCTATTGATGTTTTTTATGTTCTAAAAAATACTAATGCATATACAAAGATTAATAATCTTTATTCTAATTTTTTTTCATTGGGTAATTAGGTGGGTGATTTCACAGTTACTGGTGTCCCTGCTACTCCCTTTAATGGTAAATGTCCCGATGGACACGTGAAATGTGAACTATGGCTCAATAGCATAGAGATTATCAACGAACTGTACGTGGAGCTGGAATCTAATTAGTTTGAATCCTGGGCCCTAATTAGTCTTATGTAATGTCAACTATAAGGCAAGCAATTTAAAATGTATTTTCTACTTGCACAATATGACGAACTAGTAGCTGCTGTTCATTAAACGACAATAAAAAAAAATCATCCAATGACATCTGGTGAACTCACCCTTCGCAAAATGTAAAACGTATTGCAGTGGGGCATAGTTATGTATGAACAAATCTTACATTTCTCGTAATTCTCCGGAAGACAAAATACACAAACCAAATAATGCTTAGCGGTGGATTTTCTGTTTAATAATAAAACAATTGAATTTCACTTATTAGCACAGCGCGTGCAATTCATATCGGAAAGATCAAGCCATGACCCTTCGTTGTTTAACACCCAGGCCTACTTTGTGTAGAAGGGTGAACTCTCCAAGCAAGCAATTGATCGAGAAGTGGAAAGGAAAAAATATTACAATAAATGTCTACAATTTAACATGTTCTTATGAAATGAGTGCTAAAGCGATACAACAAAAATGTCCGTGTAAAATAAAAATAAAGTAAGAAGCATGGATGTGAAGGGGACCAAAAACATTCTTACAACTATTGTTACAGTCAAATGTGTCCCCCGATATGGGAGGAGTATTTGACGTTTGACAGCCAGCCCACTGTCGGAGCCTTTAGAAAATAGCTAAAATGTAATATAACTTTAATAAAAAATATATTTGAAAGAGCTGACAATACGACACACTAGCCGATTACATTACACTCGGTTAATCGCTGACCATTGATGCTGTCCTCTGGTAAATATTGTTCCTGCAAAGGCTACGGAAGACAATTTTGCGCGAGCATAGCCCGCTCTCAAGTTAGCCTCCCGTAAAGCTAGCCAGTGAGCTTAGCTTGTTTGCTACCGTAGCAAGCTAGTTAGTTAACAACACTTCCCAGCTATTTTTAGTGCCATTTCCACACAAAGGCGTAGACCCTTTACGACCTTTGAATTTATTGTCTCCCATGATCTCTTTAAGTTAATCATTTGTACAAAATGTCAACGACATCGTTGGATAAGGAATTGCAGGAGCGCTTGAGAGAAGCGTCTGCGATTGGAGACATCGACGAGGTACGGCTTTTAGTGGAGAGTGGAGTGAATGTCAACTCTCAGAACGAAATAAACGGATGGTAAGTGTGTGTAATACTGATATATAAACATGGTAATGTTAAACACCAATTGATGGGTAACAAGGTGGTTATTGTCCATTGTTAATGATGAAATGCTGACTGCGCAAAAAAATGTGTTCGAGACCTCTTCTGCCAACTAGCATTTGCAGCATGTAAGGTTTGCATGTTGGTATAAAAATGCAATAAGTGTTGTCTTTAGGCCTGTTTGTTTACTGGCCTGCTTGCCATGTATCGCGACTGATGCTATGTATACTGTGTGCGCTCTAAAATATAAATAGGTAGTAGAATGCATAATAGCGAAATGTTGTCTGAGTCAGTGTTTTTCAAACCTGACCTGCATGTTTTAGATCTCTCCCTGCTCTGTCACACCTGATTCAAATGATCAGCTCATTATCACGTCTTCAATGAGCTACATCCGGTATGGGAGGGGAGAGAGATCTAAAACTTACAGGGTGGTGTGCCTCCAGGAGCAGGGTTCAAAAACACTGGTCTAGGTGCACGTTTGGAGTTTTATTTACCTAGCTCCAACCCTGTACTATGTAATTTGTAACTGATTTTCTTTTTAATAAACGTTTAACATAATTTAAATGTCTCTTATTCAGGACATGTTTGCATTGGGCATGTAAAAGAAACCACAAAGCGGTTGTGTCATACCTGTTGAGCTCTGGAGCTGACCAGGAGATCCTAACGGCCAAAGATGAGCTGGCTGTCCAGTTAACCTCTAAACCTGAAATTAGAAGACTGTTAGGAGGTAAAAGACCCATTACCACTTCACCTGTTATCATTGTATTTGTGATACAAAGTTTTTAATGTACATCTATATGTGTGTTCATGTCATTTATCTGCATTCACTTGCAGTGTAACTACACACTTACATTCTAATACTAGGGATTCTTACTAAACCATTCAGCACAAGCCCCTCATTTCAATCCATATTGTCACCTGGAGTACAAGAAAATCTTATTTCAAAACATCTACACTGTAGGCTGTTCTGGTAAAGCGACTAAAGCCTATACATCTTTATGTAAATCAAAATTCGAATCTAATTTGACACCTGGCAAACTATCCTTTTAAAGGTGCAAGTAGTTGGAACTAGGTGCTGGAATTTATTTGGGATCGATGAAGATGAATTGGAAGATCCTTCATTATCATTTGAATGGCAGGGTATACCTTTTATTTACATTATCTGAAAGTACACACTTTACAGTCGGTCAATTATCCTTTCGTCCTCCTACTACCAATGACGCAAAGCTGTTGTCTCTCTGCTTACATCCCTGCTCACAGACTCGGAGCACCCCTTGTGCGCTGTCATAGCAACTTTATTCACACAGATTTGAGTGAGAAACACAATCTTTACCAAGTTTTTAATTCCTTTATTGAGTGTTTAAGCAATTTTCACACTATATAACTACTTTAGATGAGTATATTAGCTTTGCTTGACTTCATAAGCATTTGAGAAGACCGCCATAATTGAGTGTAGGAAAGACATTAATTGCATTAAATTGCTAGATAGACATAGTCCCTTTAAACATGTTGTACACAATTTTTGAGGATCATACAGGTGAACAGAGAATGCAAACATGTTTGTGGGTCACACCTTTAATCTAAATGGTTATAGTGGCAAATAGATTCAACTGTTCAAAAACTAGTCAAAATCATTTGAGTGAAATAGGAAGCAGTCTGTATGTGCCTACTAAATTCCAATATTGTTGAGTACACATGGTTCTTTGAATTGAGTATCATGGATTGGTGAGCGTTCCTCCATGGATCAGTGCTGGTCCCCCGACCTGGGTTTAAGGGTGTAACAGATTTTTTCAAACATGTCATGTAGCTCGATAACTTTTTATAACTTCAAAATGCATAAATAAAGTATATATTTTGGGTTGTTTTTCTAAGTATGTCATTGATATGTGTGTGCTTATGCTTTATCTTGCCACTACTCAAAGAAAAGCCAATTCAGCTGCAACACTTCCCAGTATTCATACCACCAGAGCAAGACAGAAACACAAAGAAACAGCTATCACATCATCTGTCCTTTATATCTAAGCCCCTCTTTCCATCTTATTCTGACACGGGCAAAGACTTTAGTTGTTGCAGTGAGATGGTCGTACGTTCATGCCACTAACAGCCTGTTCCGTCTCATGTTATGCTCTGTCGGGTTGAGGTCTGCACAGGACAGTCAGTGTTTTTCCACTCCTCAGTTGTCCAGTGTTAGCGATCACGTGCCGACTAGAGTGCCTTTTCTTGTATTTGGGTGCCGTATTGGAACCTGGTGCTGTTGTCTGCTGCATTAGGCCTTCATGACAAGGACCAAGTTGTGCTTTTCATATAGTCGTTCTGCACGTCATTGTGACACCAAACTGTTATTTGGCTGCTTGTGACTCGTCTTTCATGAACCTGGTCATTTTGCTTGTGCTTCTCCTTGTAACAAGCTTTGAAAGGACTGTTATTTCATTTTCGATAATTACTTCAATAGACAAATTATCATTAAGGGAGTCACACCCTCTGGTCTTATTATGCTTAGACTTCTTTTTATTTCAGACAAAACTCTACCTCTGTAAAAGCTAAAAGATTGTTTAATTCCTAAATAGATGATGTAACCAGCATAACAGGAGTAAAGTGGTCCATGGTGCTTGTTTTTGGGACCAAGACCAAAGCTCACACACGGTCAGCCACCTAAAGAGCCCTGTTATTTCCAAAACATTTCTTAAAATAATGTTATATGATATTTTGTCAGTCACACTCTTCATAAGACTTTATATGGAAACACATAAACAAAACTGAAAATGTATTCATTTTGGTCTGTATTGCTTTCCTATCACCTCCATTACTTACAAGTGGGGATGGCTATTACCACTTAAGAAAATTTCAACATTACCTTTTTAGTCCCATGATGTCAAACAATACCTAACTATACTTCTGTTATTAAAGTTTTTGTTCCATTTCTTTAACTTCTGATTATAAGTAAAATCCATTTCACCGGCTGGTATTTGGGTAATGTTCTGTGATAAGGTCTCCTACCTGGACCTGCTCTAGTTTGGTATTTACAACTCAGAACATGTCAATGGTTTTTCTTTCCAGTTGAGGAGGAGGACGTGCCTGAAATCAAGGAGCCTGAGTTGCCAATCATCCCAAACTATCTGTCTAACCCTCCGTTCATGTACAGCAAGATGGACAACAAAGCTGAGCTCATACTGGCACAACTGACCCAAAATGGCAACGGAGACCACTCTGAGGACCCACACAGCGACCCAGCTTCCATATCACCCAGCCACGAGAAACAGCAACCCCAGCAACCACAGAGTCTGCTCTCTGATGCGCCGAGCCCCAGGGAGGGGGTTTTCGTTCCGGTGGCCGAGCAGAACGGAGTGTTGCCTAGCCCCGCCTCGTCCCACTCCGTTAACGGAGGCCTTCCCATGGACCTGTCCATGGAGCCCCATCTGGTCAACCACGGGGACTACACCCACTCGGTGGGCCGGAGCGGGCCTGTGTGCTCCCCACCCCTGGCTTCTCCCAGCCCCAGCACGGGCAGCAGCGGCAGCCAGGCCCAGGTGGCCAACGCCAATCCCTCCATGACACGGCAGCAGTCCGTCCCGCAGCAGCTCAGCTGTGGCCAGGGGGCCGGGGGAAACGTGCCCGCCTTCCAGCCCTTTTTCTTCACCAGCACGTTCCCTGTCAACGTACAAGGTGAGATTGGTTTCCATGACAAGGCTGGCCTTTGATGTTGTGCTGTTAATTGTTTGGTTTTGTGAGTGTGAGTGTGTGTGTGTGTGTGTGTGTGTGTGTGTGTCTGATCTGTTAATGTTGTGTGTTTGTGTCTGATCTTGCGGTGTTCGATCAAGCATAAATTCAATGGCGCTTTTCCACTGCATGGTACTGGTTCAACTCTACTCGCTTTGGGAGCTTTTCCACTGCATGGTACCGGTTCAACTCTACTCGCTTTGGGAGCTTTTCCACTGCATGGTACCGGTTCAACTCTACTCGCTTTGGGAGCTTTTCCACTGCATGGTACCGGTTCAACTCTACTCGCTTTGGGAGCTTTTCCACTGCATGGTACCGGTTCAACTCTACTCGCTTTGGGAGCTTTTCCACTGAATGGTACCGGTTCAACTCGCTTTGGGAGCTTTTCCACCGCTTAGTATGCGCTCAACTTGGCTCTACCCACCTCGCCTCGGTTTTTTTTCCACTACAGGGAGTATCCTGTACCCACCCATAGTGACATCACAGAAAAACTTCCGTGAAGCCACCTCCAACGCGACACACACGGGGACAACAATGGAGGATATCATACAACTACGCCTGATACTGGCAAAAAGCTGGCATTTGCCAACTAATGTAAACCCTGCAGTGAACAGAACAATCTATTGAATGAACTCCATTCATTTTCTCTTAAACTGACAAGCTTTGAACTTAAAGTGGCGAATCTAAAGTAAACTAAATGTGGAGAATTGAATTATCACCCTGCATTGTAGAAGATGACATAACTGCAGTGTTCCGTTAGATTTAGGTGTATTCAATACACAGCTCAACAACAACACATTTAAAACAACCTACATAACCCCTCCATCTCGATTAGAAGGTATACATAATTGCCTTATTAACTGCCAGCTATAATACCACACTGACTGACTCGAGTAGCCTACTGCACACAAGGCAGCGTTCATACCAGTAGTAGCGAGGAAGAACAAGTGAGCAGTAACTTTGGTTTGAATACATTAGACTGCAAAAATGGTTAGAAAGCTTAGTAGGTTGCTTCTGTTTGACTTGACATCACTACTTTGACCAGTGCAATGTATACCAGTTAGCCTATAGAAAAACCCGGAGGAAAACAACAAGGTCCTTTTATAGGCTAGAAAAAGCGCGCATCTTTGCGGGTCTGTCACAGGGTCAAGTTGATTTCAGCACCCGTGCATTAGTCCAAACCGAGAGGAGTTTTGGGAAAATATGGTTGCTTAAATTACGAGTCTGGTCCTATGCACTGGCACTGAATTTAACCCATTTCAATGCAAGGACTCCTGGGACAGACCCGCAAAGATGCGCCGTTCTCTTCTCTGAAACTGGGCTAACAGCAGAACAGCTTGTTTTGCTTTGCTGCACGCTTTGAGTCACACTTGTGGAATCAGAAGTCTTCTGTGTTTTCACATCACCTTTTGGTATCTCCTCAGCTCAGTTGGAACCTTGACGGAGCAGGTACTAAAGATTTTCAGGGGATATAAAAAGTCTACACTGTCAGATCTTTTTCCACTTTAAATCTGACCTATAATGTGAAGAATTCAATTGAAAAAGAAACTGAAATCTTTGAGGGGGAAAATGAAAAATGAAAAACTTACAATAACCTGGCTGCATAAGTGTGCACACCCTCTTATTAATGGAGATGTGGCTGTGTTCCGAATTAACCAATCACATTCAAACCAATGTTAAATCAAAGTCATTACACACCTGCCCTCATTTAAAGTGACTCTGATTAATCACAGATAAAGTTCAGATGTTCAAGAACCGGAGTCTTCCAAGAGGCCTACAGAAACATTAAAGGAGCTGCAAGAGTTTCTGGCAAGTACTGGCTGTGTGCTACATGTGACATCTCCTGTAGTCTTCACTTGAATGGGCTAAGGGGTCGGGTGGCAAGACAGAAGCCTTTTCCTACAAAGAAAAACATCCAAGCCCAGGTGAAAAAGCATGTTGCCATACTTCCAAAAGGTATGTTTGGCGCAAAAACAACACTGCACATCACCCAAAGAACACCATACCCCACAGTGAAGCATGGTGGTGGCAGCATCATGCTTTGGGGCTGTTTTTCTTCTTCCACCGGGGCCTTAGTCAGTTCCAAATACCAGGCAATTTTTGCACCAAACCTAGAGGCATCCATTAGAAAGATGAAGATGAAGAGGAAATTCATCTTTTAGCACGACAACAACCGAAAGCACACATCCAAATCCACAAAAGCATGGCTTCACCAGAAGAAGATTAATGTTTTGGAATGGCCCAGCCAGAGCCCAGTCTTCGCAATCTAACAGATTTGGAGCACATTTGCAAAGAACTGTGGGCAAGTATTACCATGTCATGATGTGCCATGCTAATAGACTCCTACCCAAAAAGACTGAGTGCTGTAATAAAATCAAAACCTGGTTCAACAAAGTATCGGTTTAAGGGTGTGCCCACTTATGCAACCAGGTTATTGTAGTTTATTTTTCAATTGAATTGTTCATGTCATAGGTCCCTTTAAATGTGAAAAACATGATTTATATTTGTCAACCCCTGCATTTTAACAGAGGTTGTGTAGACATTTTATATCCACTGTATCTGGTACCAGGTACTCTCCTAACTTTGACCAGTGGAAAAGCAAAAATGGTGAGGTATGTAGAGCCCAATCAAGCTGATACCTTGCAGTGGAAAAACACCCCAAGCGAGTAGAGTAGAGTAGAGTAGAGTAGAGTAGAGTAGAGTAGAGTAGAGTAGAGTAGAGTAGAGTAGAGTAGAGTAGAGTAGAGGCAAGGCAAGTAGAGTCAAGCCAGTACCAGACAGTGGAAAAGCACCATAAGTCACCATCAGAAGATCCCTTGGACCCTACTTGCATGCTGTTCCTCATTCAGACATACATTCTATTTAGTTTTTCCTGTGTGCTACAATGAACACCCTACACTGAAACTCACACTCTGAACTAGATAGCTTCAGCTCATTGGTGTTTCTGTGTTTGTCCAGAGCTGGTCCTAAAGGTGCGTATTCAGAACCCCAATGCACGGGAGAACGACTTCATTGAGGTGGAGTTGGACCGCCAGGAGCTGACCTACAGATCGCTGCTCAGAGTTTGCTGCCGTGAGCTGGACATCAGCGCTGAACACGTGGAGAAGATCCGTAAACTGCCCAACACCATGCTCAGAAAGGTATTGGAATGGGAGGGTAACACTGCCCAACACCATGTTCAGAAAGGTATTGGAATGGGAGGGTAACACTGCCCAACACCATGTTCAGAAAGGTATTGGAATGGGAGGGTAACACACTGCCCAACACCATGCTCAGAAAGGTATTGGAATGGGAGGGTAACACACTGCCCAACACCATGCTCAGAAAGGTATTGGAAAGGGAGGGTAACACACTGCCCAACACCATGTTCAGAAATGTATTGGAATGGAAGGGAATCTAACTATGTCACAGCAGTTTTCTAAGATGAAAGATGCAGGAACTCTCTAGACACACTTAATGGTCCCCACAGTGCTGCGTGGTTCGAAACCCTGATGTTGGCAGCTTTGCTGATTATAGGGTGGTGATGAGTTACAACCCTTTCAGAAAATCTTTTTTTACAGCAAGAAGGCTCCTACAGTTTCTTATGAGTATGATTTGTAATGTTGGCAGGGTTATTGATGTTAACTACCCCAGGGTTCTGTAAAGAGCCATGGTCAGGTTATCTAAGCCCAGAACTATTGCTGAACACACCCTCAGCTACAAAAGACACATTCACATCAATCCCCGTACTTATACGAGGTATGTACGTTTTCAAATGACTGCGGACGATAATGCTTGGCTGACAGGAATGTGTTGAACTGAACCAGATGTGACTTACCTTCCAGGACAAGGATGTGGCTCGGCTGCAGGACTTCCAGGAGTTGGAGCTGGTGCTGGAGAAGGCAGAGGGCCTGTCGCTCCTTTCTGGGGCCGGAGGACTCACCGACAGGCCCTGCTACAACATGAAAGCCTCCAGACTCACCTACTAGAATCCCAAGGCTGGAGGCGGGACTAACGTACACACACAGGCCGACGCTGATGTCCGCGTGGGCCCTGCCTAGCGCTTCACTAGCTACTTTTCTTGTTAGTCCGTTTTGCTTTAGTTATGATTCAGCGATCTGCCAGCGTTATTGGTTTTGTTTCAGAATTCTGTTGTGTTAGCTCGGTAACGTCATCCTCCTCGTCCTCGCCTCGCCCCCCTGACAGCCTGTACCCAAGCAGTAACAGATGACTCATCCGTCATGTCCTGAAGGACGTGGGACTCCCTCCCTCTGTAGTCTGTGTTGTGTTAGGCTGTTGAGGGACTGTGACAGTCTTCCCAGATGGTTTATTGGGTGTACTGTACGTGGGTTCGGCCCCCCTCGTTACTGGGCTTCAACCGTACAGGGACTTGGGTCGTGGAAGAAGAGCTGTTTGATTTGAGTTGATCATATTTGAAGATCTCTTCCTGATGTTGGCCTGAAACCGTCAGTTCAACGCGGCGGTTAAGTACAATGTTGCAGCACGGCTGACTTGCAGAGTGCTGACGCCAACTGCTGCTGTTCCTGCTGGCGTTCACACACACACACACACACACACACACACGCTGCACACACACACACACGCTGCACACACACAGAACCAACACTAGTGATGTTTTCCTTGAGTTTTTCGACATGTTGTTACACTACCATGTTTATTTTGTTTTGTATGTGGATGCCTGGTGGATATGTTTCTAGGAGTGTTGCTTTGCGCTGTCTTTTACCACTTGAAGTTAGTGATGTTTGGGGCTTTTCGTTGTTCTGCTCAGTAAGCACACATGCTTCAAGTGTCATCCGTGTTGGTAAGATAATGGCTCTGTTTCTTAAAGAACTATCTTTGTTTGGTAGAAGATGATGGCCTTCTAACAGATGCTATGTTAGTCACCGGCACTTACCTGATCTGGAATTCAATCAAACAAGCAATGTGGAAACATGTATTATTGCTTGTGCTCTATAACAAATTCATCCTTCTAGTTTTACATGGTTTACTTGCTGCAGCAAAACAACTAATTTAGATTATTATGTATTTGGTTTAGGGGCAGTACTGAGATTTTTTGGTTAATTTGTTTGAGATATTTCTTACAATTTAACAGTAAATTTTCAACTGAATTTAGTTTGTTAGACAATTCGTATTGATTTTAAGCAGAAACAACTTGCTTCAAAGTAAAATTATATTCCAATCAGAAATTGTGTTCCCTAAAATGGGTTTCTTAAACAGTTTCTGCGGTACTTAATTATGTATTCTGTGATTAGATAGAAACCAAATACAAACTTAGCCAGCTGAATAGTCAGGTTGTTCACAAAGTCATAAAATGTTTCTGTTTGTTTCGCTTTATGAAAGTATTTTTTTTCTTCATAACTGAGTAATGTAGCAATGAACATATGAAAGAATTGTTGACAATTTACTACATTTTGAAACATGGAGGTTACGTTTTAAAGCTTCCAGTACAATATTCTCGATAAATTCTCTTAACGGTTGGTTCTGTTTTATAGTATATTTGTTAGAAAATACATTCACATTGTTCCGTGAGGGGATGTTTAAACGTGTAATCTACATTAACTTGTAAGCTTGTCAGAAATGTTCTTGATAGTCCTTTCGGTTTAACCTACTGACATTTTACTTTAGTCAAGTCATGGTGTTTGCTTTTTTTAGTTTGAGTAAAAATTCCAATTCATAAACAATATTGCAATTTAGCGTTGAATCTGTATGTGTGCGTTGATTGAAAATGCCTAAAATCTTTTGCGAAAAACACATCTCAAGACTGTCGTTAACTAACATGTCCCATGCTGGTTCTTTTCAATATAACAGTACAGTAAGTGCACCGCTACTGATATCATCAACAATCAACAGTCGGTTACTCTGAAAGCCGTTAATACTTTGTGTCAGCTGTTCTTACGTTTAAGCTATGGCTGTCTTAGTATGTTTTACAATGATATATTTTGTTAGTTTTACTTTTTTAATGAACATTTTATTTAGGTTGCATCGATGCCTAGAAGTATGGGAAGAAGCTTATCAGAGAGTTTGAATGTGAAGGCAGGCTGCAGCTAGGATGAAACCAAGTGTTTGTTCACTGACCTTTTGTGGCGAGAATATGTTCTGTGGTTACAAATGAAAGACCAACTTGAAAGTGTCAAATGGACTATCAACTACAATTATTTACTGTTCCTGACTATATTGGTTGCTTTATAAGTGATGTTTTGCCACGATAGTGGGGGCTGCTTGTTTGAAGAAGCTGGACAATAATGTTTGAGAAGACTGGCCATTTTGGGCCCAATGAATGAATGAATGAATGAATGCAAGCACTGTTTTATTAGACCTTGAGTCTTCTAGAGATTGGTCTGGAGTTGTTACTAGTTCTGTGCTAATGGATGACTAATGTTGTACTGATTTAATTGCTCATGTTCTAGAGAAAGAATACAGTCTGACTTAACCTATGCATTTAGAGTGATATTTTTGTATGTCATCTGTACCTCCTTATAGGCACTGTTCAACATGTTTGATTCTGAAGACCTGTACCTGTTCTTTGATAAAGCATGGTGGATAACTTGATCGATCTTTCCTCTTCTCTGAAGTTGGTTGTTTTATATATAAAACATATCTCTGTATCTATAGAATGTTGATATTGTAGTTTGGTATATGACAGAGAGATGTGCTCCACTAGAGGGGGTAGATAAGTCAGTGTTGACCTGAATCAACTGTTGAAAATGCCTTGTCTCCCTAAAGTATATAATTTCTAATGAAACATGCTTAACCTACATCCAAAATAATGATCACATGAAGTTTGCGACTGAGTCAGTTTATTACAAAAGGATATGCTGATGTTTCTGAAGGCATGAGAAGAACAGCATTCTGTCCTCAGGTGAAAGTAGAAAACCATACAGAAGCACCAAAAATAATTATTGTTCCCACATCAATATTTTGGAGCAAAAATATCTGAAATAAATTGTCCTGCCTGGTCCAATGTTCCAAACCTGTTCAGTTCTCTTTAGTCCATTGTCAGTGGCAGCGAAGGCAATTGTCTCCTTCCATATGGTGGTTCTGCTTGGGTAGACCTTACTCATCTCTCCCTAGTCTCACTAGTGACATCTTGAGGATGTGTGCATTATTGATAGTGAGACTGAACACAACATAGCTGATCCTCTAGTACACGTGGTAGTGGGGCCTGGAATTATACTGCTGCTCAAGTCTTATAACAAAAGGTTGTAATTGGACAGCCCCACGTGACTGGCAAAAATCCTTTAGGTGACAGAAGCAGATTTTGTATTGACTGGCTGTCCCTGATGCAGCCTTTCACAGCTGTGTTCAGCCTGTAAACACACTTGACCTGCATTTGCACACGCCGTACCCCGTCTGTGTAAGTGTTGAAATGTACTATAAAAGCCAGTTTTCGAGAGTGCAAGAGTGTTATGTTCTCTTCCTAAATTAAAGAACACAAACAGTTCGTAAACTATCGTCACACCGTCCCCAAATATGTACGAAGAGTGCCGGCTTGTTGAAAAAGAAAGGAAAATATTTTTCATATGGTCAACAGATGTTTTAAGGCCTGATCCACTGACACAGGAGCAAGACATTGCATAATACCAACCAGCTCAATTGGGACACAACGAAGTGATATCGGCGTGCCTGTAGTTTGTGTGTGTGCATGTGTGTTCTGAGTTTTGAATTGCTCTTTGATTCCCCACATAATATTGAATGTGGAGTGATCGTAAATTGGTATTTGACTTGGAATTAGAGGAGTTATAAATTTATTAAATTAGATGATATTCAAATGGCAGTTGTATTACTTCCCGCATGTTTATTTTGGGGACCAATAATGTGTCAAAGCACATAGTTAAATTGTTCTCCTTTAACAAATGTACAATTATCGCGCTGGTCTGTATATACCTTTACAGTTGTGGATTTATAATAATTTATTATTCACTTAAAAACAATTCCAGAAGATGTCAAACACACTGTGGAATTGAGAGTAACACACTTGTCATGACTATCTATACTGCCAATGGAAAGTTTATACCCTGTTGAACATGTTTGTTTTATCAGTGCCTCAGACATGGCCACGGGAAGATGGTTTTTTCAGGGGGTACTGACAATGGCTGAGCGCGGGTCGGCAACAGATCCGGATGAAGCGTGTCCATGGGCAGTATTGACGCATGTCTGCTGTAACGAATTGACTGCCGACGCATGTTCTTCAGTAGCACTGACACGCATCCATCGGTCGCGGTCAAACTCTAAGTGATGGTATCTCAGAGAGGGGCTACAGCACCCCTACTTCCCACGGGTGTGGCCTTAGCTCCAACCGCATTGGAAATGAAGATTTTTCTTTCCCCCACCTCTGTTCACACCTCTAGTCAATGAAAAATGGCATTACGTGTATAAAGAAATATAATAACTGAATTATCAGAATTGAATCAGTCTCTATTCCCCTTGTAATACACATTTTAATTTAGCGCAGGTGTAACCAATCACCTTCAAAAGAACGGTTAATTGGCCTTGTGGTAAAATGTAAGGGTTTTCGTGTCAGAAAAAAGTATTCCCTTTTTATAGGTACCCTCTGTTGAGTAATGAATTGCACAGCAAACACCTCGAGCACCAATGAGTTTAAAAATCAATAAAGTAAGAATGGTTAAATGTACAGATCAGGAGGATGGGTATTAGTATCTCTTGGAGCAGTGTAAAGAGAATTATTAAGAAGTAGGTTTATGGCCCCAAAAAGGCTGTGCCTGGATCGGTTCATCGAGCCAATCCCATTTACAGTTATAATTTTATAGATGTATTATTTTGGTTGATTCCATTAAATCTTAATTAAGTACATAATCTTCCATGTTGGAAACCTGTGTTGTCTGTTTTGTTCAGCCTGTTATGTGAATTTCAATTCATGATGCTAATCATTTTGGTGACTACCGTTTTCACATATTGTGAGCTGTAATCAATCTGATATTTTAAATATATACATTTTTCTGTAAGCTGCCTATTTACTAATTTATTGTAGCACCAAATTGGCACACCTAATTCAATTAGTCACATGCTTGGTGATAGTTGAATGAAGCATGCCATTTTGTGTGTGTGTTTTGTCTGGCCGCTGTGTGTCTGGAATCAGCTTAGGCTGCTGCTGAGGCTGGACGCGTCCCTCTCCTTTGTCTTGGTGTCAGACACCCTAATAAGATTATAAGCAGTAATAACACCTTCATTGTTGTTTTTTTACCAGGCCCCATGCCTTTTCAGCTAAAACCATGGGAAGAGCTAGAGGCTAGCGCCTCCATGGCCAGCGCTGTTAAGAGCCTTTATCGTTGTAAATGTTGGATACGTTCCCCGCAGGAACAAAGGCAGAGAGCGACATTACTCACAGGTACCCCTGGTGGCGACGGGTTTGGACTTATGCCTTGGACCGTAGTTTTCGTGCCATTCGTGCCCTTCACTGAGGGATAACGTACAAAGCTAATGTACACAGCTACTTAGCTGTTGCACAAATGCACGTACAGCGTTTGTAAACCCACTAAAAAGAAAAAAGCCACAAACTGACAAAAACATTTTGCCGAATACCAGGCCTCACTAAATCTATGAGTGGCTGTGGAGTTGGATGTGATGTTGAGAAAGCAAATAAGGTTCTATAGGATTACATCCAGTATAAGATGTGGGACACAGTATATTTATGGGAATTTGGTGACAGATCATCATCCACTTGATGGATAAAAATCATAGAATTAAATGGTGATTCTAAATTCAATGTAGGCCCAGAAGGTCTTGATACTTGCACTAACGGAAGTGCTTCTCATTCCAGATTATTTTGATCAACACCATTGATGAGATGGGGAGACAGCTTAGGTCTGGCTTAGATGTCATGGAATCTCAGAAGCATTTGCTTCTGGTCTAATTGATTATTTTTGCATTATATTTTGGCTCTGGCAACCTTAGAGAACATTACTATGGTACATCATTTGTTATTCATCGTTATTTAATTTGTAAGTTCCGCCCATTCATCAGTAATAATACTGATTTGAAGATGGAAGGTAACGTATTGGGTTAAGTGTTCAGTCCTGCTCTAGTCTGTTGTGGTTTACTCTGCTGTGAGATCGCACCAGTTTGTACTCCAAAATAGTTTTTGTGCAGTGCAAAAACATGTCCCCAATAAAAGTTTCTCCCATTCTGGACAAACGTCACATTTGGAAGGAAAACCATGATTGCTTGTTGTTACTGGGCTACTGCTAAACACACCTTGTGACATTGATTAGGTAGAGTATGAGACAGCTTAGATGCTGGCCTTGTCACGTCAGAAGCAACAGCCCACCCTCCCCTAAGCCCATCAAGTACTTTACGTGTTTGTGGAGGCGACAGGCAGAGGAAGTCCCAAACTGGCTCAGCTCAACTGACCCAGGACCGGGACAATGTTACCTTGCCAAACACTCCGTGGAAGTCACCCGCAGCACCCTGAATAAGAGATCTGTGTGGGACCTGTGTAGCTCGGATGGTAAAGCATGGCACTGGCAATGCCAGAGGTTGTGGGGTCGATTCCCATGGGTCGGAAATGTATACATTCACAACTCTTAAGACGCTTGGGATAAGGGCATCGGATTTTAACAGTGAAGAGATATCATCAGTCAGACATTGTTAGTGGGTGGTTGTTTTGCCTGGCTATTCTTTGCTCTGGCCAAACACTTTGCCACATTCACGGTATATTAGGATCTTCACCCCTAAAGAAGTCTCATTGTGAATGGACCCAGAAACCGTTGGGTTGGACCATTATCAGTACACGCATGTGAAGTAACATTTGGAGTATTCATGTTTGGCATTGATACTGATTTGGTTTGAGATTATTCAATGGCTTATTTCTTTGTTTTTTTGAAACCCCCAATTTGCTGTTGCCAAAACAAGTGCAATAGACAGAGAGCCTGACTGAAATATTTGTAGAGAATGATAGAGCAGTGGAAGATTTTAGATTGAATTGTTGGAGAAGGTTGTGTTATGTTGTCTTGGAATGAACAGTTTGTCAGTGGTTCTTAAACCTCTCCTGGGGACCCAAAGTTATTCCATGTATTAGGTGTGTCCCAAAGCTAGAAAATCTGAATCTATTTGTCAACTGATTATTAAATACCTGGCTTAATCCAGGTAATTCGTTTCAGGGACCAATACGTGGAATGGCTTTGAGTCCCCAGGAGAGGTTTTAGAACCACTGGCTTGTGTTAATCTATAATGGACAACTGGTCCAAAATATGGCCCTATTTCAGTTTAGATCCAAATCGACCATTAACTTAACAGCTGGTGCTCATGCTTTGACATTGGTACCCCCCATATTCTCCCATCTGTGAGAAAGCAGCAAATTATTGGATGTTTTAGTGTCTGAAATGAAATAATTGTTCTCAATTTGATGCTAATCTATCCTTGTTTGACCTGCAGCCCTGCTATAATCCTAAAGAGTTTTAAAGCGATGTTAACTCACAAATCCTGGCAAGTGTGTAGAATGTGCAAGGTGGCAAAAGGGGAATCTAAGGTGAACTTCTTATGTTAGGTTCACTCTTAGTTGTAGATAGCTTCTCAGAATGAGGCCACTTAATACCTCATATGGTGGATCTTAAGGGCTTGTGATGACAAAGACAAGAAGGTTTTGTGTTGGTCATGATAATGTTTTGATTGTGATCCTTACAAGGGAAATACACTGTGAGAAAAGTCTTCTCGGCCCTGATTATTTTTTATCTTTGAAAGAACCCCGACAGTAAGAAGTTGATCACACGCAAAATAATTTTGTGGTTAATACAACTGCAAAGTGATGCTGCAGTTATGTCAGAGACAGTGCATCAGAACAGCCAAACCCTGTTCTTGGAGATTTTTCTGTCTTGTAAGTTTTCTCTTCAACCCAATTTGTGACTAACCCAATTAAGCTATTCATCCAGCTAATTATTAGAATCAGGTGTGATAAATTAGAGTTGGAGAGAACTTTCCTACAGGACATTAGATCTCCAGGAACAGGGTTTGGCAGCCCTGCGGTACATGAACCGTAACAGCCCACGCAGGAATGCCTCTATTATCCTAAAACATTTTGAACTTGGACAGTGCTGCTTTGAAATACTTATTGCTCTCACCCCAAGGAGCAGTGCTACAATGCAAGATATCCCACTGCCAATGATTTCTGGTTGAGCTGAACAGGTGAGTATCTCTCTGGGCCCCACTTGGATAAAGAATGATGGGGGTGTTTCTTCAAGTGAGCTATCTCAGTTCCTGAACTGTTTCTGATTGTTTTAGTCCTAATTACAATCAGTATTTTTGGGTGGTCCAGTATTTTTACGTGTGTGTGTGTGTGTGTGTGTGTGTGTGTGTGTGTGTGTGTGGGTGGGTGGTTGGGTGGGTGGGTGGGTGGGTCTGTCAGTGATGAAATGCTTCATTTGACAGGAAAGTGATGAAAGAGTTTTTCCTGAAAGGGCAGTATGTCGAATCCTGGCTGTATCCCAGTGAACCTGCATACTGGACCGCCCAGGACCCAAATGATTGGACTTTTCCTATTCAAATATGACCATGTCTTATCTTGAAGGGAAAGGATTGATCGAACTTCTCAAACAAATATGACTATGTCATATCCAGGGAACGGAACTGTTACTGTTGGCTAGTTGACTACATTTTCAACACTCAAACATTTTCAACAGTCTGGTACTTTTTGCTCAAAGGATTTTGTGTCATAATAATGGTCATTAAGTTATGCTATTTAAGGTTGTGTGTGTTGGGGTGTTTATATGTAGGATGTTAGGCTACAGTGAAGAGTAACCTTTCAAAGATTTGCAGAGCTTATTTATCACAACAGAACAATATGATAACAACAAGTAGTAGTGATTACATTTTAAAGTTTAAAGCTGTTTTCAAGACCACCAAGGTTACTTCTGCATGAAGCTCTATGTATCCTCATTATAGTGTGTTATCCAGGTTAACACACTACAACTGCCAGGTCCCTTGTCTTCAAGTGCAGTTCCACCATAGAGCATACAGTGGAACTCTTCTATTATCATGGTTCCATACCTTTTGGTTGGGTCTGAATGGGATCGGTGAATAATAAATGATCTTAAGAGCTGTGTGTTTTGGGCAGTGTTTGTAGAGGCTGCGAAGTGCGATCATAGGTCAAAGTCAAGGACTTTCGGCAGACAATACACGGACTGAAGGCAGAGAGACTTTCAGAATACTTGGCAAGGGGTCCTCTGGAATTCGTTATTCAATAAGTGACATGCATTCAGACCCATTTCGTTCGTCGGCTATGCTGGGAATGCTGGGGTCTCAACCTCCCTGGAGTGAGGGGTGGCGGTGAGGCTGGGGGTGTGGGGCATTAAAGACAACATGGCTGAATGCTGTCAAGTCTGGATGTATATGTGGGGAGGCTGTATGTGAGCTCTTAGACCTAGCAGGGGCTCCGCTTTGGTGAGAAGGCTGATGTAGATTTACACTCAGACTGGGTGGACCGCTATTGGAACGATGGTATTGTAACTCCTGAAGAGTGACCATCATGGACCATTCTTTCAGGAAACCGGGCAGACAGGCTGTTGTTTTAAAAGTAGGTGATAATATGGTCAAAGTCTTTTATTGTTCAAGTGCACCAAATACAAGGCGTCATTCTGAACAATGAAATTCTTGTGGCAGGGCACGTGTCTACGTCTTAGTAGTAGTAGAAAAATATATAAAGCAAAAAATATTAACAAAGCTACAAAATATACATAACAATAGTGACTTGAAGCTATTTCAAATAACGTTTCATGCCAATTCTGGCATGCGTCATGCAAGATTTAAGACAGAGGATTAATGTGTTGCTAAAGTTTTCTAACTTAATCATGGAGCATATTTGTCAGGGGTCCCACAGTTCCACTAGCGCCCTCCAGTGTTCAGTACAAACCTGGGTGATCAGAGAAAGTGGAACAGCACTGGGTATGGTGCCATCACCAGGAAGTCAAAATGATGATCCATTCAGATGATTTTAGTCTCTAAACAATCATAAATGTTTTGCCTATCTTGGACAGGTACTGAAAAGGCTTGCTGCAGGGTTTTAACCATAATTTCTATATTTCCCCAGGGTGCCTTTTTTCAGTGAACTACTGAGTTACTTGTACCTGTCATGACTGTTTGATAGTGACAGAGATATTGTTCTTGCATTCATTTATGTTAATTGCTGTGGCCTATATCACTACCAATCCCATGGCACTGATACGAATAGCAATGTTACGAATAGCAATGTTATCTGTGATATCAGGTACTCATTTCCAGTCATGCCCTCATACCAACATGGCTACCTAATCCTAATTGCCAGCTTCCAGTTGGCTCCTCTGCTTTAACTATTCCCCAGGTCATTGCTGTAAAGGTAAAATAAAGGATAGTAAACGAATTATCAAAAGAATGATTTAGTATCTGGAATGCTTAGACAGTGCTTTAATAGCTACATCTATGAAATTGACAGTAGTTCCATTTCTCGAGACCCCTCTCTCATGTATTTACTAAAACACTGGTGGGTGACTGTTTTGTTATTATTATGATGCCTACTTTAAGACATTCAAATGTATAATACAGCTCCCTGAAAGTCATAGTTCACAGGTCACAATAAACCTGTAATTCAAACTATGCAAGCATGCATTGGTGTGCATTTCATATTGGAATCCAGAGTGGGAAATATCAGTATCATCAGTGTAGATATCATCAACAGACCGAAATGATAAAAAAATGATAATCTGTACTTCTGAAATGTGTTCGTTATTGTGTGTTCATACACGATATTTTTTTACTCGACGGCATCGTGGGCCTCGAGGTGGTCTAAATATTCATGAGAAGGGTTAAAGGTGTCACGACGGTCTTGCTCAGTACTAGACGCACAAAGCACAGGTAGCTTGCTAGCGATCCTTGCTCTAGACTGCTGCTGAACTATTGTGTGGACTTTTAAATATGTTCCTCAGAACTGTAACTCGCTTGGGATTTGCTGTCGGGGTAGACTAGCCACTGTAATTCATGTATTTAGATCTCAAGTATTAGGGTTCAAATACCACAACCTAATCTCTCTGGACTATTAAAAGTGGAACGGCGGGCTGGCGGAATCTTCATTGCAGCAACTCTCTGCACTGACCACACGTTCTTCTTACCGTGGTGTTGTATTTTACAGCAACTTTATTTTCCTTCGGTTTTGTAATAATACTCATGACAATTTAAAAATTTCGCACGCATCCGGAAAACGTAACACAATTTGACGCTCCTCGTATAAATTTTTTGGGGTGTTGGGTCGTTGTGAACGTCCCTTTACGCGCTGGATATGTGGTGGATGTTGTTTCCCCGATGGATCTGGTTTTTCTTTGGACAGTGTTACGTCTTACTTCTGGTTAAAGACAGCTGTGTGAGGGTGACAGCAATGCCAATGTCCATACCCAACAAAGTAGTGTATTCTCACGCGGGTATGTGCCCCAACGAGATGAACCCAAACCTGTGGGTGGACGCAATGAGCACCTGCATGCGCGAATGCGAGTCGGACCAGGTAAGCCTGATGAACGGATTTTCTTTGTGAGCTTGATATAAATTGGCTCAATTGGTCTATTCTGCTTAAAGTTTATCTACATAACGTTTCTGCATTTTTAGTAGTGAAGTAAAAGTGTGAATATTAACATAACACTACTGTTTCTTGGTCATTGCAATTTATTGGGACATTGTCTCTGTTGTTTATTCATGCATTTCTCTTTGAGCACTTTCTATATCTTTAAAATCATTTGTGTTGTTCCGTGCACTACATTTATTAAAGCATGCACAGATGTACATCTAGTGCCACATCTAGTGACTATGAGACCTTGATATGAAGATACATGAAAGTGATAGTAAAAAATTCCATAATTAAACACTGTTTCTTAACATCAGAAGTTGTGTCTCTAAACTCCAACAAAGGTGTATTATCTCTGCCTGCATGTAACTGAAACATGTCCTCACATTTCATCTGCCCTGTCTCCCAAATCACCCAAAAGGACTGCGAGACGTTTGAAAAATGCTGCAACAACGTGTGTGGGAACAAGAGCTGCGTGGCGGCGCGCTACATTGACATCATGAAGGGACCGGTGGGCATGCCTAAAGGCGCCACGTGTGACAAGTTCATGTGTACACAGCAGGGCTCCGAATGCGACATCTGGGATGGCCAGCCTGTGTGCAAGTGCCGGGATCGCTGTGAGAGAGAACCCCATTTCACCTGTGCTTCAGACGGCATGACCTACTACAATAAGTGTTACATGGACGCTGAGGCCTGCTCCAAGGGCGTCTCCATCTCTGTGGTCACCTGCAGGTAAACGCTACCCGGCGTGTGGCCAGTCTCCCACATTTATCTGATGTTCATAGAAACTTTTTTTTCCATCTGCCCAGATGTGCACAGATTGCATAAACATTTGATTTCCAAATAAAGCCAACATTAAATTGTCATTGAGTCATGCGTGTGCTGTGAACACATTGCGGGCAAAATGTTTTTATGCCCTTCCGGCAGTGTCCTCACAATTATTTAACATCTCCCCTGCAGGTACCACCTCACCTGGCCCAACACCAGCCCACTGCCTGTAGAGACCACCCTGAGGCCAACCACTGCTCTCCTGGAGACCACACTCCCCGCTGATATTCACCCACCCATGATGCTTAGCATCCCTGCTCAGCAGGCAGTTTTTGTGGGTGACACGGCCAGCTTCTTGTGCGAAGTGTCGGGCAAGCCCACTCCAGAGGTGACCTGGGAGAAGCAGCTGGAGGGCAAGGAAAACCTGGTGATGAGACCCAACCATGTCCGGGGCAACGTGGTGGTCACTAACATTGGCCAGTTGGTCATCTACAATGCCCAGCAACATGATGCCGGCATCTACACCTGCACAGCTAAGAACATAGGCGGGAAGGTGGCTTCACACTTCCCCCTGACGGTCATCCAGAGAAACCCGGTCCGGAAAGAAGGCGAGGAGGGCAACGCCACCAACCTGTTCCCTTTCCCAGCTGCGGAATGCCTGAAGGGACCAGACAGTGACGACTGTGGGGAGGAGAGCATAAGCTGGTACTACGAAGCCAAGAGGAACAACTGCTTCACTTTTACCTACAGCCAGTGCAACAAGAACCGCAACCACTTTGACAGCTATGCGGCATGCATGTTGTCCTGTGGGGCAGAGCTGTCAGCCCCATGCTCCCTCCCCAGCCTGCAGGGTCCTTGTAAGGCGTACGAGCCCCGCTGGGCCTACAGCAGCGCCCTCAAACAGTGCCAGTCGTTCATCTGGGGCGGCTGTGGAGGCAACGAAAACAACTTTGAGTCCAAAGAGGCCTGTGAGGAGATGTGTCCATTTCCAAAGAACCACAACTGTAAGATGTGTAAACCGCGGGGCAAGATGGTGGCCAGCTTCTGCAAGAGTGACTTTGTCATACTGGGGCGTGTAACGGAGATGACCGAAGAACAAGACTCGGGCCATGCCCTGGTCACTGTGGAGGAGATCCTGAAGGACGAGAAGATGGGTCTCAAATTCTTTGGCCAGGAACCCTTAGAAGTGACCTTGATGAACATGGACTGGAACTGCCCGTGCCCCAACATTACCACAGCTGACGGGCAGCTCATCATCATGGGTGATGTCCACAATGGCATGGCTGTGCTGCAGCCAGACAGCTTTGTGGGGAACTCCAGCGCCCGACGGGTGAGAAAGCTCCGAGAGGTCATCCACAAGAAGACCTGTGACTTTCTCAAAGAATTCCCAACCATACAATAGTGACATTCTCAACAGTTTGAACAATCAAGTAGGGTCAACATCTACAAGACCAGGCTGTACATTTCTTCAAGAATTCCTAAACATACAGTAGTGATATTCAGAAGTCCCCGTTATCCAGCAGAGTAAACTAGGACTCAGCGTTTCTTTCAAGTCAGTAGCCGGTTGATTGGTTTTGTTGATTATTGATTTCTCTTTCAACATAAAACATGAACTGAATAGCTTAATACTGATGTGACAAGATGTTTCCCTATCTATGACTCTGTTCTTTTGCACAGTTGTGCAAAGATGGCATTTTGTCCTGGCTAATTGTTTCCTGTATGCAATGACAGAAAGTGTGAACCCTTCAGCATTATCTATACTTCTGCATAAATTTGACCAAAAATGTTATCAGATCTGATAAAGTATACCTGGGTACACACTTTATGGATAGATTAGCATTTTTTTGTTTTTATATTTCTTGCCCACTAGTTAGTTTATGGCAAATAATGTATACTTACATGATTACACTGAAACATTTATCTTTGTTATTTGTCTAAACAGTTTTGTTCAATTTATTAACAGGAGTTAGTTGACAATCTGATCATATTTTAGGCCAGATATATGCAGACATACAGAAAATCGGTTTACAGACTTCCTCACACCATTACAAGACTGCCATGCATTGTCCCTTCCTTAGAGGAAGGCTGTTGTTTTCTGATTCCACAGATTTCCTTCCCTCAGTGCAAAAATACTTCCTCTAAAAATGATTTAAAAAAATGCTTGAAATAAGCCAAAATATCTGCCTGTGCAGTGAGAAAATGTTCCTGTAACACGACAGAAAAATCTGAAAGCAAGGTACACCAATCGGATCGAGCCTGCGATTCTTGTTTTCAGATTGGTTCTGATTTGTCCATATGTCTGAATTAGACTATGTATCTTGTTCTCAAAATGTGTTTTTGACAATGCTTTTTTTGCAGTGCTCAGAGATGTTGACATTGCGTTTTGGGGATATTCCATACTACGTTAATGGATTGAGGTGTTTTAAAGCTGATCTACATTATTTGCTTTCACTATCTGAATGTCTTGCTAATAGTTTGTTTAGTAATGCAGGGGTGGCTTACCATGTAAAAAGCTATACGGTTTCGTAAGATATTTTAGTTTAACTAAAATGGCTCTTTGAATAATAATGCTTAATTCTTATATATTATCTTAGTATCAATGCCAGTCAAATAGCTGGAGTGTTTTAAACTTATCTTAAAGTATGTGTGGTATACTGCAAGAATACATTTTGTAATATAATATATTCTGAGCACTTAAGCTCATAATAATATAATGTAATGCTACTGGAATCAAACAAACCCTTGGATTCCACTAAAAACACTTTAGGTCACCATTTCTTATACAGTATGCAAACTTTGTTTTAATAACATCATATTTATTTTTGAGCCTCTCCTTTTTGAGCCATGTCCAATCCATTAATGGAAAGACTATAAACATAGCTATTTTATGTTCATTTGTAAATTCAAATGTTAAAGATGTTCCTGTAACACAATGGTAAAGAAATAAAATACTGTTTGAAAGAACGACCACTTATCATTGTGTTGCACTACGTTTCGATCTCTGTATATTACTGTAAGCCAAGTAGATTGTGTTTGCGTTTCTGTCAGTCTTTCTGTCTTTCTGCCTGACTGCCTGTCAACACAGACAGTAATACAAAAACACCCCCACACCCTCCCCTACGGATTTTAGTTGTACAGCTTTTACAATTTCCAAATGTGTGTCTTGCGTGTGATTTCTGTAATGTGTAATGCATCTCAACTGCATGTCTTTTTGTCTGTAATGTCTGTTTTGTTGTGTCAGCCCCAAGGAAGAAAAACTGTTGCCGAAGTATCAGCTAACAAGGACACTAATAAAACTAAAATGAAAGTAATCTGTCTGTCAGTCTTATAGTCTGTCTTGCCTGCATGCTGGTTTCTAGTTCATACTCGCCCCTTTCCCCCCACCGCTCCCTTCAAGCCCCTTTACACCAAGGGCCAAGTCTGGCATTAAATCTGGAGCAGGTCACATTCCAGCCCAGCTGTGGAGGGCTGCTGAGCCCAGGGGGATGGAGAGGAGAGCAGCCGGGCCGGCTCTGTGTTGTGTCTGGGTCTGGCTAAGGCTGGGGCCCACGGTCAACCTCCATCCACCACCAACCATTCACCACCCACTGGCCTTCAGATCTTTCATGTGTGAGGGACCAACGGGAGGTGAGGGGGGGGAGGAAGGATGTAGGCCATCTTTTCCTCTCACCTTTGGCTGGACACAGCTGCAGGGCTATGTGAAGGGTGGAAGGAAAGGGGAGGTGAGGGTTAGATGAGTGGGAGGTAAGCAAAGGGGAGTTGGGAAGGAGTAATGCAGGTTCTAATTCTTTCCTCTCTGTCGCTCTCTCCTTCAGCTGGGCACCCTGCGGCCCGTCTCTCGTCTCAACGTTCTCTCTTCGGCAGCGCTCTGACGTGACACGGGGGGGAGGTGGCGGGCCCACAGATTGGGCCGTGTTTAAGGCAGGCTTTGAACTTTTGACTTGGCTGGCTAGCTGGGCTGAAGCCAGGGTTGGGGGCTGGGAATGTTGTAAAGTGAAAGGGGCTGAAGCTAGGTTGGAGAGCTACAGCAGTGGCTTCCAGTAAAATGGGGTAAAAGACTAGCGCTGGGGCTGGTCCTGCCTGGGAATGGGTTATGCCATTTTGGTGCTGAAGTTGGAGTTGGAACGTGGCTTGAATAAAAAAATGTCTGGTAGTGAGTTTGGGGCTATGGTAGGTAAGAGGTAGTCTGGTACTGATGATTGGACTGGGGTAGGGTCAGTAGTCTGGTACTGATGTTGGGACTGGGGTAGGGTAAGTAGTCTGGTACTGATGTTGG
>JACXGJ010003990.1:0-49075 GCA_016801105.1 Esox niger
GAGGGTGGGGGGAGGGAATGAGGGTGGGGGAGGGTGGAGGGAGGGAATGAGGGTGGGCGGAATGAAGATGGAGGGAATGAGGAGATGAAATATGTAAGGGTGGGAAAATGGGGGGGAGATGGGGGGGGGAATAAACCCCCCCCATCTCCCCCCCCCCATCTCCCTCCCTCCCCTGGGAGAGAGGGAGTGATGGGGAAACAGTCCCATCTCTCCCTCCCTCCCAGCCCCCCCCGAGGGAGAGATGGGGAAACACCCCCGCCTCCCTCCCCCGGAGGGAGTGAGGGAGAGGGAGGTGAGAACAACTCCCACCTCCCCCTCCCCCGAATAGGGAGAGGGGGAGAAATGGGGAGACACTCCCATCTCTCCCTCCCTCCCCCTCCCTCCGAGGGAGATATGGGGAAATATTCCCACATCCCTCCCCCAGAGGGAGTGAGGGAGACGGAGGTGAGAACAACGCCCACCTCCCCCTCCCCTGAGAGAGGGAGGGAGGGAAAGATGGAAAACGCCCATCTCCCCTTCCCTCCCACCCCCTGAGGGAGGGAGGGTGAGAGATGGGGAACACTCCCAACCCCCCCCCCCCCCCCCCCCCCCCCCCCCCCCCCCCCCCCCCCCCCCCCCCCCCCCCCCCCCCCCCCCCCCCCCCCCCCCCCCCCCCCCCCCCCCCCAGGGAGGAAGGGAGGGGGAGATGGGAGTGCCTCCCATCTCTCTCTCTCCCTCCCTCCCTCTCCCCCCGAGAGAGGGAGGGTGAGATGGGGAAAACTCCCACCCCCCCCCCCCCCCCCCCCCCCCCCCCCCCCCCCCCCCCCCACCAACCCCAAGGGAGGGAGACAGAGAGATGAAAACAACTCCCACCTCCCTCCCGAGGGGGAGAAATGAGTGACTCCCCTCTCCCACCCAGAGAGAGGGAGATGGGAAGCACTCCTTTGCACTTACATGTTGTCTGTGTGAGAGGGTGTGTCTGCTGCAGGCTGTGCCATTTGGGCATCAGTGAGTGAAAGTTTCTCCAGGGGAATGGTGGCTTTCTCACTGAATAGAGGAAAAAGTTGCATTTTAAATAGTGTTTATAAAGTTTATATTGAATGTATTTAGCAGTTGCAACCAAGTATTTTATCCATCTAACTATTATTTAAAAACTGGTATTCCTAGTTAATGGAAAGCTTCCTAGTTTTCCTGTTCCAAGAAACACAAACTCTAAATACAGTTGAAGTGCAGCCTGTAATTACTTCAATGTGATAGTAATGTTTCAAATATAGATGTTTATTTGCATGGGTATGAAATCCTGAGAGGACGTCTGTTACATGGACTGGAGGATGACTTTGAACTCATGTTATACCAGTTGCCCAACCTTTTGACTTGGGCTTTCTGGTTGGCGTCTGCCGTTTTCATGGCTGAGGAGGAGGCGGCAGACCTGTCTTCCTCCTCACTGTCAGAGCCCCCAGAGGAGCTGCTATCTGAGGCTACAAGGGGCGCCTTCCTCCCCTCCCCCACAAGTCCCGCACCTTTGGGAGAAGGGCGCGGACCTGTATACACAAAGTCATTTAACCACTTGTGCGTCAGGTGTTATATTTCAGTCAGTAGAATAGTATAACCCACGGTCTCCACGATGCCAAACTCACCACTGTTCTCCTGACCCTGTTTGGCTTGTACAGGGGAGCTACACCTGGGACCCGCCTCTGGGCTGTGGGCAGAGGGCCAGTTTACACACACATCACGACACATGCTGCAGCCAAATATCTGGAAGGTTCTCTAATGCGTCAGAGCAATGGACGATACCCTAGAGACTAAAACCATTTAGGTTTCATTTCAAAATGTTCAAACCGGTCCTAACCTGCTGAAAGGCTGAAACTCTGTGAAGTTAGCCCAGCCTGCCTCCTGCGTGTCTCCTCTGCCCCCCCCAGGGGAGTCCCACCCTGCAGGGCACGGGGAGGACGAGCTACCCCCCGCATCCCCAAAACTGGCCGTCCAGCCTGGACCTGCACAGGATATCGTGGTAAGAGGGGGAAAAACGTGTACGTGAACACATGACCGTGGTGTCTAGATTCACTGCAGGTGATAATCGATGTTTATGAGCAGCTGATTTATTGATTGCAAGGCGTACTGGGTGTGATATCCTTGCTCTCCTCCGGTCTGCCTGTGTTTGAGACGCTTTGTCTAGAGTCGTCGTCGTCGTCGTCGTCATCTGAGCCCGAACCACGGTCCCGCTCCCGACCCCCATTCTCCAGACTGTTCCCGGTGTTGCTATCGGAGGTGTGGGAAACCCCAAACCTGCCGAACAGAGTTGATGAGAGACCGCGGGGAGCAGAGTGAGATCGAGGAGGAACAGAGACGCACACTGCCATCTGCTAAACTGTTTCTGGACCTTGAGTTTGAACAAACCGTGTTCTGGATTTCACTTGTGTTGCATAGTTAATCTCCTTCTCTTCCCAAATGTCGTCGTCCTCTTCAGCGTCGTCAAACTGGCGTATCCTCTCCTTACAGCAGGCTTCAAAGGCAGCCACATTGGCCTGTTTAAAAACACAGCCTTTTACTGTGTGCTAAATTAACTGGGTAGACATGACAGAAACCAATAACAACCAATGTAACAGCTTACAGTATTATCATCGGCATCTAGATTGAAGTTGATTTCTGCGATCCGGTCAAACGTGGCACTAGGCAAGGAAAAGACAGACAGGGGCTGTTTTCAAAAAGTGCTGTTGTGGTGAATGGAAGTGTCAAAAGCAACCGATTTTAGATCAGACTGCTGAAAAAGTCTGTTTCAAATTAGATTTCTATTTATTCCAAGCTCACTTGATGTTTTCATCATGCTCACTGAACTCCTCGTCATTGAATCCGAACTGATCCACAAAGTTGGCGGTCATCTGCTGAATCTGATAGTCTGAGAAAGCCTGGGTGGGAAAGATCAAATGTGTCATTTCCAAATCCTTCCCAGGGTTGGTAGAATACATCCGTGTCCCCGATTAGCAGACAAATGTGTTGCCATGGTGGCGTGGCGCCTCCTACCTGTTGGAGCGACAGATCGTTGGGGAAGGGGCTCTCCATGTCATCGTCTTCACTGGAGGAGTGCAGGTTATGTGTGCTCACCTGGAACAGGGGACAGAGAATTAAAGTAGGAGCCAGCGACTGACTGTGTTGAAGGAGTGGGTGGGTGGGTGGCTTGGGTGTGTGTGTGTGTGTGTGTGTGTGTGTGTGTGTGTGTGTTCAATACTGTCATATTTGTTTGTTGGGATAAAAACCAAAGATTGTCACTGGTTGGTTCTCACCAGTTCCACTGTGTTTCTCCTATTAGTCTCTCTCAGGGTTTCATCCACAAAGCTTTCCCAGCGTCCTCTGCAGTCCTCTGACAGCTCTACAATTTCACAGACCAGTTTGAGACTCACCCATGTACAGTGACTGGCAATGGAACATTTTAATGAACTTATTTGACAAATGGAATCAGAAAAAGGAACGTTTCCAAAAAAACACATACCTTTGATGAGGTCACTGATCTGAGACTGAATGGGTCCTTTCTCTAGGTTCTGTACCACCATGTTTGCAATTCTGGTCAGGTGACCCATATTACCTCGCCGAGCACCTCCCTCGGTCCTGAGACAAATCAAAACAAGCTTTACTTATGGCTACTGCCATGTGTTGAATTATACCATTATACACAGAATTTCCAGAAATCAGGCTGAAAAATGCTGGCCAAAAACCTAAATTTCTTACACAGATCTTAACGTCTACCATGTTGAATCTTACTGTATTTTATCGTTCTCCTCCCAGGCATCCAGGATCCTCTGTACCAACCGACACTTCTGGAAGAGCTGAGGAGGAAGTATTTACTTGTTCAGAGCAGTGTTCAAATGTTTTAATAATAAATAAATGTTTTGTCATTTTGAAAAATTAACAGTAGCTTTTGAGACTTATAATATAATTTTGTATGCTGAATTCTTTGGACCAGGGTATTAAGTTGACTAAGAACTAATTTCCATTTACAGCAATGACCAGGGGAATAGCTGCTGTGGGAGGAGGGGGGGGGTTGATGATTAGGAAGCCATGATGGTATGAGGTCCAGTTTAGAAGTCTGGCCAGAAAGACCTGGGGCACTGGGATTTAATATATAGACCAGAGGGAAGAGTACCCCCTACTGGCCCTCCAACACCACCTCCCTACCAAGCCACCTACATGTGCCACCAGGGTGTTGTGTAGCGAGGTCTCCTCTGTGTCGTTGGCCTTGGCTTGCTCCACAGCCTCCCCATCTACCTCCACCTGGTTGTCTGGGGGCTTCTCCTCCTTGTGGTTCTGGAGACCCGGGGCGGGTCTCTCCTCTGGAACAGAGTGGTTCAGGATGGACGCCACACAAAGCTCCACTTGGAAGTGCAAAAAGTTATTCCAGGAGTACTTAAAGAACAGGTCCTGTGGAGAACAAAGGGAGAGTGAATAATAAAAGAAAAGAGTGAGTGCCAGAGCATGGATGAATGTGAAAAGGCCATTAGAGATATGACTTTTCAGACGCACCAATAGCTGGTCCATAGTGGTGAGCTTGCAGAGCTCCTGACAGACACTGGGGGCGCTGGTCTGCAACAGAGCGGCCACCAGCCGGGCCACGTGAAGGCGGGCGTTCCCCAGCGGTTCCTCCAGAAGGCCAACAGTTGTCAGTATTGCACTTTTCTGTACACACAGAAAAACATGCCATGTTCAGTGCAATTACCAAACAGTCCAATGTATAGAGGAAACACTTTGTTGAACAAGTTGACATGCATTAATGGTTACAGCCTTGGATTGATTTATATGTCTGGTTGGATTTTGTTTGCAGTCTGCTGAACCTCCAATATAATCTAATATGAAAATGGAAAGTTTCACGGAAATTATTAGCAGTAGCCCAAAACAGTGACTGAAAGTGACATAATTAGTACCCGAAAACAAATGTATCAGCCAAACAGCCTCACTGTAAGTCCTTACCTTAGGGGGATCCAGAAGAAGCTGCTGGAAGTCCTTTAGATGGGGCTCAATGGCATGTAGAATACTGCTGTTTACAGTGTAAGACCTTTCATAACCCTGAGAATACAGATCCATCAGCCCCTCCAACCTGTGACAGAAAGAGAATGACAGAGGTAAAAGACATTCACATGTTGAATGGCTGGACAGATGGTTCTTGTCCATAAACAACTCATAGTCCCTTAGACACCTGTAGAGATTTAATTGGGGTTTACAGGTGTAGTCAATGTAACATGGACCAGCCAGTCAGTGAGGGGACATTACCATATTGCTTCAATCTGACAAATCCCCTCACATCTCCACAAGTGGCTAATGGGAAAGGGTACAGTTCATCCACTCACCCGGACCTCCTGGTCTCTAGTAAGGTAAGTAGCACTTGAGTTCCATTAACAATGGAGGCCTCACTTCTTTCCCCCTCAAACATGGTCTTCAGAAGGCCTGCTACGCTCTCCTGTGACTCTAGGACAGCCAATAAGGGGTCTGCTTCAACGTTTTCCTGCATCTGATTGGCCTGGTCTCGACTAAGGCGAATAATGTCACAAAGCGTCTGGGATGCATTTGATTGTCTCTGGAAAAGACAGATCACATATGACGTTAGTATCTACTCAAGTGCCTTGGCCAGGTACAAAACAGCAATATCAAAATGTGCCTTTATAGGTCTCACCTCCTCATCTTTGCCTGCATGGATGAGCTCTGTGAGTCTTTGAATCAGCTTTTCTTCATTCAACCACTAAGATAAAAATAAGGTCAGGGAATGACAATACTAAACCTACTTTTGAGACAAGACAGTTTATATGTGGCGCTAAAGTCTTTTGTCAAGATCTTGGTCAAGTTTATTATTATAGCCAATAAAAATGTGGGGAAGATAATACACCCTGATTTGAAATGGAAACAGACAAGGTCACAACAATGAGTAGGAAGGAGCTTAAGACCAGGTTAAAAAGGGCTAAAGACACCCAAAGATTTCCAACTTACATTGAGAACCTCCTGCCTCAGGGGAGCTGGCTCCACACAGCTGATGAGGCGAAGCAGAAGGTCCATCATTGCGGAGGCGTCTATGTGTTTTAGCACCAGGCCAATGAAGCCATCTTTTTTCCTCAGAAAGGATATGACCTGGAGATAAATATGTGTTCGGTGAGACCCAGACATGACTGCACACTTTTTCGTTACTTCTTATTGTGCAAAAAGGTTACCTGTTCTGTTTTCCTAGCAATGAGGTTGCCGATGGTCTTGCTGAAGAAGCTGGCCAATAGAGGGTTGAGGGGCGGTTTCTGTTCAAGGAAATGATAGAGTGTCTCAAGGAGAGACTCGTCCCCGCCCAACTTGTCGTTGATAAGGGACACATCTGATGTCAGTAGCTCACAGGCGATGTTAGGGAACCTGTGGGGAGGAATTTAAACATGTAGAGCGGCCGTCAGAGATTGTACGGCAAGGACCATGCCGTAAATTAGTCGGTTGTGTTTTAGTTTACGCTTTCACAATTCCTAAAGTCAAACACAGAAAAAGAGTTACATAAATAGTAGTTGGTTGTTCTGAGAGAAAAACCAAGCCACCCATACTTAAGGACTCAAATCTTCACCTGTTTTAGTCGTGCTCGCAAAATGTGAAACAAGTGGATGAGTGTATGAGGCATAAAGGTGTGTGTCTCTGGTGTATGGATATCTCTCATTAGCAGAAGGTGAAAGGTCAGGAACACAGATGCTGGTAGTTGAGCATGGTTGTGTACTCAATACTCTGCAGTACATTAAGTGGCTATCTAAGCAAAACCAAAAAATGGTCAGCGAAAAGTGGTGTTGGCTGGAAGGGAGCAATCATTAAAGGGGGGAAATTCCTTGGCCCTACACCACTGGTCAAAAGTAAAATTCAAACATAGGGCATGTCAGAGCAAATCTGGAAGAAGCCGGTTTCATTTTCCACCCTTTAGCAAAGGTCAGTCCGGGATGGTTAGTGCACATTAGAGCATTTGAATATCTTCCTCTTTCAACATTGACCTTGTATTCAGTGGCCACATGCAGGCCATTCTTTCTCCCCTCCCCACCGATCAACCCTTCTCTCTCACTTGAAACGGCTCTTCTCCTCCAGGTCTGCAGGGGGCTCTGTGGTGATAAGCTTGACCAGCTCTGTCATGCAGTGGTCCTGAGAGAGGAAGAGCAGCAACCGGCGGTTCTGGGCCTTGCACTCCTGCAGGACATCATCCTCCTCCATGAGCTCCCGCAGAGTCACGTCCTCCCGGTCCAGCAGCTGGTCGATGTGGGACGTGGTGTGCAGATCAAACTTCCAGAACATGTTAGCTGCTTGGACAGGGGGCGCAGCCCTACAAGAGGGAGTGAGAGAGAGAGTAGGAGACAGGAACAGAAGAGGAAAAAGATTAAGGACTCCGTTAAATGTGTATCGCCGAAACTTTACACAGACCACATTACAATTGTGAAAGGTGATTTCCGAATGAGCTGACCGTGCACCTTTCACCTGTAGTGCAGTCGCCACTAAAGTGGGAACATCAAATTTAAAATGAAGCATTCAGGTTAACATGTCGATGGGCGGGGTAACACGGGAAATAAAGGGAAATACACATACAATCCTGAAAATAAAAACAATGAGAACAGGAACAAAGAAAAACCTAGAGGGTCAGCAACTCCACACATGAACAACACACTATTGGTTAAATACTGAGATGTAACCCCTGGTAAATGCGCTTACCAGTAGATAAAATGTGGGTCTCTTTAATCAGATCTTCCCCACAGACAGCCAGGCATTTGTGAGTGTGCAGATGGCAGAGAGTGTGGCGAGGCCTGGCATTTATCAGCATGGGTCTCCTCTCAGAACACAGGCTTTATAAGTACATGACTCACTGAAGGACTCATCATAACCTGGGAAAGAGGTGACAAAATTATCTGAAAAGGATATGGTATTGTGATTCAGATCAAGTTTCCTATTATTAATCAGCAACAGTTTACATAGTAATCTTTAAACAAGATCTGTATGTCAGGGCTCTATAGTGCATCTGCTTCACATTTAAATTAACTCAAATATTTTTGCTGTGGGACCCAGAAGTTTCATTTCGGAGCACCAGTTTGACTAGAAGAATTAAAAATGATATTTGAAAACCTAAAACGTGTACTTAAACATTTTTGTGTATCTACGTTCTGTCAACTTAAGCACACACTCATTCCTTGTAAATAAAATTACCAACCGTACTCGTGTTGCAAAAATGAACGCTTAAAACATGTTATCGTATAACACTGTGAACACTTTAAACGTGTGAACTAATTTGGGATTGTTAACATTCATAGTTCAAACATTACATTTCAAAAACCGCTAGATGTTGTGTAATAGCCATCTGGACAAATGATAAAGGCCTGGAAAAACCAGTGTAATTTAAATAAAACCAGAGGAAGAGGGAGATTTTAGGATAGTTTTGCACAATGCTGACTGAGTATGGCTGGTGGCCAATTTGCCCTTACCTACCCTAATAGGAAAGAAACAAGTGTCAGTTTAACATAACAGTTAAATGACACTGTTGAGAGAATGCAGAATAGGGGTACAGTAATGATACATTCTTAACCATCAAAAAGCAACACACTGAAACCCAAGTCATTGATGACTGCAGTAGAACATGCCCAAACAACGAGCAGCTTCACATGACAGCTGACCAGCCAATCCAGTAGATAACAAATGCGTCGTAGCATGCCACACTACCATATATTGCATATGTAATGTTACGATTTTACACAGGAAGGATACAAATATTTGCAGTTTAGATGTTACAGAAAACATTCTTGTAATATCCCTAATGTGTTGCATCATATTTACTTTTACAAACTGTAGGCCTACTTGTTGCTGTCGCAATGCTCCACCTCATGGAGTCTGAAGAGAGCTAGTCAAGAAATGTTTGTCTGGGTGCAATTGTTTCTAAGATCATGCCTTAGCATCATTGCTAGTAGACAGCTAGTGAGAAATCTATAAGGGAGCATTTGACTTTAAATCTTAACCTTATTCAGCCCAGCCCTGAGTCAACCTAGTTATCTAAATTCTTAGGTTTCCGTTTTGTGAATGAGAACCGGCATGCCAACAGGTAAATCAGCCTGCACCGACTTGCCTGGTGGCTTTTAAAAACGAGAACACCAATATCAATTACATTTTGCCTAACAACAGAGACGTGCCATGTTTAGGGTAGTAAGGCGTTGTCAAGAACATAAACAAGGACTTCAGCTAACTTCATTTCCTGATGACAGATGGGCTATGCCATCAACTGTAACATACTAGTTTGAAAACTGGACCCTTTTTTCTCTCCAGATTTGTCCTTTGGGTGGTCTCTTTAAGCCAGTGTGAAGGCTTTAAGAGCATTTTTAATGGGTTATAGGTTTGCATACCAATTCAATTCAGGAATGTTATTCCCTTTCATTTAGGCTGTGTGAAAACTCTGGGGTAACCAAGCTGAATACCAGGCAGTGTTAGTTTCCAAGCTACAATATTAGTACTGCTTGTATACTTTAAATATAGATATGCAAAAGCATATGTATAGCACACACAGCTCTCCACTGGGACAGCAGCCATGCATCACTAATGTGGAATGGTTGGGTTTAGAGCTAGCACCTATGCTGTTCTTGACACCAGCATAGAAGGCTAACCAACGTAGCCATAAGCTTCAGCCTATGCAACCACCCTTACAGAGGGAAATCAGTTGGCTATGCTTGTTATGGTGAGCACACCACCACTCAGAAAAGTTTGAGTCAAAGCATCAACTAAAGATTAATGTTCAATTCCGTCAGCTGTCCACAGGAATGGTCAGAAAAACAAACACAAAGGGCTTCCTTTTCTCCCCTGTTATTTGGAAAACCCTGCCCTGCACGTGCAGGGGTGTCCATCTGGCATACATTTAGGCCGCTCACAACAGTGCAAGAATAACCCAAGAGGGCTCCCCCATGGACACTTCACTGGAAAACAAAAGCTTAATGTCTAATCTACAATAGAAGTTGAATGGGGAAATGTCAACAAAATTGACCCATATAGTAAATAATGCCAAGAGGGACAAACTTTGAAGTAATAGTTGAAGAAATAAAATAAAAGGTCCATCCCTGTTCCTCGCCTGCATCCATGGAACTTTAATTTTAATATTTGATTGGTAATGCATTGTGTAAACAATGTCAACAGCCAGGAAGTGTTGCATTGCTTATAGCCTTCCCATTATAGCAACAATCCCAGCTAACAAATTTGAGAGATTCTGAAAAATTTATAAAAAAACATTTATTAGAAATGGAAGGGGGCTTAGATTTTCACAGAGAAAGCTCTGATACAGTTTGTTTTCGAGAGGTAATAGCTATACACGATGTATTGCACAGCAATAAATGAAAGGGTTCTTATTATGAGATTAAGACAGGAATGTGTACAGTCTATGGGAAAAAATAATACAATTAAGATGCATGTTACATTATTTCATGAAATGGCATTTGGCTTTTCAGAACCAGGCATGTTTCATTAAAAAAAATCTCTGAATTAGCCCACCTCATGAAACTATCATACTAAATTTGTATTCCTGGAGTTGAGACAGCTGGCCAGATAAATTATTAAACCTGCATTCATTCACCCCTATTGGACCAGAGTTAATAGATCCCTCCAAAAAAGTAGTAATAAATACTATTAACTTAATAGTTCCTCATGCATGCACTGTTTATATTATATTTGCAGTTCAATTGCTGCTGTGGTAATGCTTCTTGGACTGCAAAAGTGCAATCCTGGAGTAGGTACTAAGTAATGATTTAGGAATATTAAATAATATACTTGAGACTGTTATAAGTTAGTGAAATGTGACACTTTCTGTTCTAAATCATATTTGTCTACATTTCAAATACGCGGAAGCCTCTTAGCACAATAGACCTTTTCAAATTTCTGGTGTCTTAGGGCTTAGATTGGGATCATTTATACTAAGATAATTGAAATAAAATAATAATATGTAATGGAAATCCATCCTTTGAGTGGTTGCATAGACAAAAGCAAGACTCATTTGGGCACTGAGAGCTTAATGGCAATGCCAGTAGCTATTAAAGAGTGATGCATATTAATATATCAGGTTGCACAGCAAAACAGATGGACAGAATATCAAAACATAATGCAATTTTTTTGCATTGAAATTAAAGTAACTCCAGGGTATTTTTTACTTTTGTTGGACATGCTACAGAGAACAAAACGTTTTTACAATTGTTTTCATTAGCTCAAGCAAGAAATGTCATCGGTTTGCCAAAGAGCACCAAAACAAATAAATATGTTATAAACTTATTCAGTGTTTAATTAAATGTGTGGAGGATTATAGATGGATGGTAGGCAGACAACGTTTTGACATAGACTACACCCCTAACACAATACTGGCTAGCCAACGCACAGGTTATTTCAGAATCCATCCAGTCATATTCATGCATTGTCTTCTGCAAGCTTAGACAAATGAATGCATGTAACCAAACTGTAACTTAGCAACATCCTACATACAATACCCAAAATGTGTTATGATTTTTACATTTTATGTTTTCCATTTAATATTGAATTACTGTACAACTATTTCAATGTGTTCATATTAACTACATGGGTACAGTAATATTCTTAAACTCCTGATGCAATGTTTTCTGGGTAATGGGATGCTTTTTCTGAAGCCATTTATGGTGGGTGGCACCCTGGACTAGTAATGTCTGCCCAGCCTTAGAAAATCAGTATTTAAGATGGGGAATCCTATTTTCACTCCTTGTCTGACAATACAGCCACAAGTGTTTTGGAGAAATGTAATATGATATGCTGGTGGCCTTGGCAAGAAATGCACATCAACTGCTGAGTGGTGGAAGCTCACATTTCTGTTTACTTCACAAGTCACCGGATTAGCTACTAACTGGCTACCGATACTCACTACTTGACATCATATTTGTGATAAGCTAAACCCCTGTCCTGCAGTGCAGATGGAAATAGAGTCGCGTCTGTTTGTTCAATGCCTGGATAGAAATTCCAAGCCCTTCACTTTGTTTCTAGCCAACTAGCTACAATTTTCCAAGTGTGGTATTTTCCTCGTCAAAATTATGTTAATTACACTGACAGTATAAATTCGGTGAATATAGAATGTATTTTTTTTAGACAGTTAGCTAATACATTTGTAATTTTACTAAATTAACGAACTTCACTTCTCTCTTTCTGGTTTCCGCAACTTCTAATGGCTGACCAGCAGTCTGCTAAGTTCGATAGCAAAGTAGGCCACATTCGTTTGCTAAGTTATAGAGCAAAGTAGCTTGGGAGAAACATGCAGTAGCTAGTATTAATTTAGCCATGATAGGGTTCTCCAAGCTCAGGCGTAGAATCCAGAGCCGCACGAAATGATCAGAAAAATTCCTGCCAACAAGTTAACCCATTGTCATGCAATTTACAGTAGTTACCGGAGTTTTGCAAAGTGTTAGTCATCAACTTTGCGTTCGCTATTAAGGAAGCTAACAAGCAAAATATTGACATTATACATGATTGGTTACATATGCTTAAGCAATTCTCTCGGGTATCCGGTAAATACATGTACTCGCAGTCAAGATTAGCGTACATTAGCATAACTTTCGCTGATTTAATAGCTAGGTTGGTAAACGTAAGTTAACTAACGTTAACCTTTATCCAACTAACGTTAGCGACGTAGCTAGAGGTAAATAAACCAGGCAAAGCACATATAGCTAGCTAGTTAATTTACGTTAGCTTTAACGAGTATTAGCTTAAGCCATTGTTGGTCCCGAGGAACTTACCGTGTTCTTCAAACTACAACCCACTCGTCTGTAATGGCTACAGTGTAGAAGTTAGACAACTTAAGCTAGCTACCGTCGTCAGCTATATGCAGTAGCTGACGTTAGTTAGCTTGGTTAGCTAGCCAAACGTGATTTGTTTTGATCGGTCAGGCTGACGCGGTCTGACAAGCAGTATGTGTCAACCTGGTGGCACGGATATTAGCCTCTTGCAACTTGCCGAGGTACAGGTAACCTCACATTTGTACCTTGTATATTGAATGTTTCTAAGCGTACTGTCTTATATCACCAGCAGTAAATCAATACAAAAGTTAGCCCCTTCTCATCTTCAAAACTAAGCCATATATTCGAATCAAAATGGCGAACATTCTCGCGCAAAAAATCTGTCAAGAACACGGGAATGCGCAGTGACTTCAGGGAAACATTTGAACATTTTAAGATTGAGCTAGACAGTTGCTGTATTTTTAGAAAATGTACAAAAGAATGTCCTCAAAACGCACAATGTTAGCAGCTCCAAGTTGCTAATGCAACATGTTTCAGTATCTTTCTTTTGGAATTCATAAACTCTCACTATGTCTCTTTTATTTTGTTATACTAGCATTTTTTTTCGTATTATAGACAGGGTGGTTTGAATCCAGAATGCGAATTGGCTGACAATCGTGGTATATGCAAGCAATAGGGCACGAAGGGCTGCGGTATATGGCCGATATACAATGGCAAAGAGCTATTCTTAGCCACAACACAATGTGTCTTGACCCCGCTCATACGCAGTATATTGGCAATACCCCAGAGATACCTTATTGCTTTTATAAACCGGTTAAGTTATGACGTCATATCCGTGGAAAGGGTCGCTTATAAAGCAGGTGATTTGAATCCAGAATAATGATTGGTTGACAGCCGTGGTATATGACTATGTGTACCATAGGTTGGACATCAGATCACCTTTTTAATGCTGTAATTACGTTGGTAACCATTTAAGTTCAATACACCGTATCTGGGCTAAGTGTTGTGTCCAGCTACTCCGTGATGTGTCATGCATAAGAACAGCTCTTGGCAGAGTGTATATATTGGCCATATACAAACCCAACAGTAGCCAATTGTTTGCATGTACCACGGGTATCAGTCGTATATCAGTATTCAGGTATCAAGGGTTTATAAGTAACCATGTACTATGGGTATGACATTACTTTTACTGCTTTAATTGCAATTGAATTAGCAATATGTTGTCTCTGGGGTTTGTGGTAAATGGCAAATATACTGTGTTAAATTGGCTATACCTTGTAACAATTACATTTGCAAAGTATGTAACATTCTTTTGATAGATTACGATTTTTTTAAATAATGCATGTTACTATTCTGGGGAGAACCCCCAATGTTACGTATTAAACAAGATTGAAAGTTTATTGACGTGATTATGGACCTGTACATTTTTCAGCCCATCCCTACATCAGTGTCTGTGCGACTAATCAACCTGACTTGTTGGAACCAGCTTTGGCCCTAGCCGATTTCATACACCCGCAAAACTATTGCGGAAGTGTACTTTGTCCGCATTAATAATCAGAAAAATCTATCATTTTTAGACCAAGACTATAATATTATTGTTATGCTACATTACAGTAAGCTTAGAAAAACAGTAAGTTTACAAAAACGGAATTATTTGCGTTCATAGAGACTGCGTCTGTTCACATACTTTCAGCATAGTTCCAGATAAGAATCTTGAGCGCCAGTTTTGGAAGGGTGCAAATTGTTCAACTAGGCTTTCCTGCACTAAACATGATTTATGCTCGCTACTCAAGTTATGATCTCATTATATTAGTTGGATATATTTTTTTTGCTCACTGGAATCTTTCTGGCTAATATAGGCTATCTTTCTGAAGCTGCGTTGAACTCAACTCCTCCCAATTTTATTATACTTTCCCATACTGCATTGCGCTGAATCATGGACCAAAGTGGTAAGCGGCAATTTGCTCTTCTCTTCCTGCACTTTTTGAGTGTTTTACATTTATCAGTAGTTTTAACGTCATATATTGGTAAATATATTTCATATGTAAAGGTATTTATATTCAGTTGTATGTTAAAAGTATTATCATCGGAGTGTTTAAAGTACAACAATTGCGGCCTTGTAACTACCTCTTCATAGCCAGCCACCACTAGTACTAGCAAGAAAGCTATCGTTAGCTAGCTTCCGCAGATCTGTCTTAACTAGTAGCTAACGTTCGCTGCTGCTGGCCTAATACTTATTAGAATAATGTGAATGCATCATTTATTTGGTTTGAGCTGATCTTGCAATGTGAAGGTAAACACTTAGTTGGACATTACTCTAACATCAAAATATTCCTCATATTTAACGCATTACTTGTATCTAATTAGCTTGTCTGCCAGCTAGTTGCATCCATGGGGCGTTCACTTCATGCAGTAGTAATAAATTGTTTTATAAGAACAACGGGTTACGTTAGTTTTATTTGGACCATCCTCCAACTTCTTGTAACTCCAGACAAGTACATATATACGTTTATTTAAAATGATATACCAACGCTGTGCTTTGGATTACCTGTGGATTGTCAGCTATTATTGTTCCAGCAGCATTGCAACCATGACCTTACTGCTGGTTTTCCTCAGAAGTTAAGTAGGGTTTGGCCAGGGATGCGAAACCACAAGCAGCTTTAAGTGGTGTTGAAGTGCGCGATTTCCAAGGGAAGTGTAATTGGGTAGGGTGCCGTCATTCGGATGGTGTGTAAAACGGGTTCTGACTGTCACCCCTAAAGAGCTCATGGCAATGATTGTAAAAGTAGAGGTGTTAAAACTGGTTGCCAGTTTCAATTGACTCATTCATTCTCTCTTCCTGTAAATGTTTCTCAGGATGTTCCTGTATATGTGAATGTGTTTTCAGTCAACGTACCTGTTATAATTTAATAGTAAAGTTTGTCAGTTACAGAAAAGTATGTAAATGTTTGCACCTTACCCGATTACTACATGGAGTCCTCAATTATTTCATTATTTTAATCATCCCGCAAAGACAATGACCTGCAGGGTACAGATGGCTCTGGGAGTCTTGGGGGGCCTGATGTCCGCAGACGCATCCCCATCAAACTCATCTCCAAACAGCCCATCAGGAGCAAACCTCCTCCCAGGACGCAGAGACCCATGGGCAGGCTATCCTCCAAACCCCAGGCTGGGGATGAAGGTTAGCCACAAGTGCTTTCTCAGCTTAGACAAATTCCCAATTAATGTGCAGCAGGGCTTGGGGATATAGAATATGGTTGTCAGGTCATTGAAGGAAGCTTTCATAATATTAGACAACATTTGTGTTCTTAGAGAGTTTT
This sequence comes from Esox niger, assembly GCA_016801105.1. Lineage (NCBI taxonomy): Eukaryota > Metazoa > Chordata > Actinopteri > Esociformes > Esocidae > Esox > Esox niger. The sequence goes on from JACXGJ010003990.1 coordinate 16,049, forward strand.
GGCTTCAAGCAAGAGGAGAGGTTTGATTGCAGTACCAAGGCTGGGGATGTGTTCACAACTCAACGGCGGTTTCCCCAGCAAATGTTCTGGGATTATAAGGTAATGTTGTTTTTATGAGTGAAAACAAATCCATTCCCTCTACATCATTACTGTGTAATTGACCAATTGTTTTTTCATCCACAGTTGAATTTGATAGGTGAAAAGGATGACATTCCAGCTCACTTTTGTGACAAATGTGGTCTGCCAATAAGGATCTATGGGCGTATGGTATGTCTCGGTCTTCAATCAAGATTTTCATAGCATTTTGTATTCCTCTTAAAAGCATGTTTTAATTAAAGCATAGAAGCTATGATTTTATGTCACTGTATAAACTACACAGATTCCCTGCAAACATGTGTTCTGCTACGAGTGCGCTTTGCTCCACGAGAAGAAGGGAGACAAGATGTGCCCAGGGTAAACTCCTTTTAAAATTGCAAATGCAATATCCAATCCGGTGTCAGTCCGCTGACGATGTGCCATCCCATCCGTATGTGTAGTGGTTGGTTCCAACCCCTAGCTCACATGGCCTCTTTGTTGTTCAGACTGCAACTTTTCAGCTGCACAGACCCGGTCCAGCGCATCGAGCAGTGCCTACGTGGTTCCCTCTACATGTGTAGCATCGTTCAGGGCTGCAAGCGCACTTACCTGTCCCAGCGGGATCTGCAAGCTCACATCAACCACCGCCACATGAGGGCAGCCAAGGCTTTGGCCAACCGCCAGGACGTCCTACACCTGCCCCCGTCCTCGGAGGTGCCTGACCGTTTCCGCGTGCCCCCGCCTCATCTGCCCAAGGCTCCAGGGCACCTGCCCACGCCACTCCAACACGGAGGCCACGACCCCTACAGCCAGCCACCGCCGTCTTCGCACGAGGCGCCGCCCCTCGCCCAGGAGACCTTCCGGATCGCCACGGTGACCACGCGTGCGCGCAGCAACCTCATCACCGTTCCCATCCAAGACGACTCGGGCTCGTCGTCATCCTCCTCCCGTGACCCGCTCCCTCCCGGTCCAGGTCCAGCTCCGCCACCACACCACCACCCCGGAGAGTACCCTGGTCAGCCTGTAGTGTCCCACCCGCACCACATGATGGCGCCCCCGCAGCAGCACTACGGTCCTCCACCACCCCCCCCTCCACCTATCAACCACCCCATGCAGCACCCTCCCCAGGGCTCTGGGACACCCCACATGGTGTACAATCAGGCCGGCCCTCCACCGCCAATGTCTAACGCACCTCCGCCCATCACTCCTCCGCCAGGACACATCATGGGTCAGATGCCCCCTTACATGAACCACCCACCTCCAGGGCCCCCACCTCAACATGGGGGCCCTCCAGTCAATGCTCCCCCTCCCCATCACTACAACCCTAACTCCATGCAGCAGTTCCCTGAGGACCAGGGCACCCTAAGTCCCCCCTTTAACCAGCAAGGGGGTCTGAGTCCTGGGATGTGGCCTGCACCTAGAGGGCCGCCACCTCCACGGATGCAGGGCCCCCCTCCTCAGGGCCAGATGCCTGGACCTCATCACCCAGACCAGTCCCGCTATCGTCCTTATTATCAGTAAACTGTACACTGCCCACAGTCATGGGGCCCATTCCTCTCCACCGGTTTGAATAATGTGAACGTGAGCTGAAGAGTTCTGTATGACTGTCATTTCAATGAAGACACTTAAGAGACTAGTCTGTGGTGAGAGTGTGTACTAGAATGTAACTGTTCACTTTAGTTGAAATTACCTTCAGATAAACTGTCAGATTAGCAGGGCGGCATTTTATTTGCTTCTGTATTGGTCTTTGTTGTATCTTGAAACGTTTTGGTTTGATGACAACTCAATAAATCTTTTCCAACAAATATTATTGATGTGATTAGTTGCCATTTGCTATATAAACTGCATTACATCTGGATCAGCAGGGGGCAGTGTATGCTGACATTTTAATATTGTTGACGCTGCTGGAAGTCTCTGTCTCTGGCACTGTTTTGTCTCAAGTACAATAACCAAAGATTGTTTGTTATTTAGTAACCATTTCGACCCATGTTCATATGATCCTGTTAGTATGCTTGTTGGGGTGTGCTATTCAATGTCACCGTTACTGACACGTCTCAGGTTTATTTGCATACAAAAAATTTGCTAGTATTGATTTGGCCCTACAGTATCTGCTAACATGCTAAAGAATTTGACAATTTTATGTCCATGTAAAAAATATGAAGGGATTCATTTTTGTACAATGAACTGTGATTGTGTACTGGAAAATATATTTTATGCGGACTTGATTGAGGTGCTCTTGTCTAGAAATAGCTACAAAAATAACAATTTTTGAAATGACAGAAGACGAGAATCATATTTGTACTGGTTTTTGAGGTTCCACACTGAGTGGGGAATAATTCTGGGGAATAATAAAATGTTCACGGGAGGTCCCAAATTGTCAAATACCACATCTGGACAACTACATCATGAAGATCTCCATATCTTTGCAATGATTCTGAAAAATCAGTGGTAAGTATTGGGTTATAACAGAATATTCCAAACTTAGAACATTCCCTGGAGGACAATAGTATATATATAAAGCGATTAGGCCGCAGGACTGTAGGTGGTACTAAATAAACTACAGTTTCATGATGAGGATGGGCAAACTTCAATTATGTACACCAACAGAAGATAGTCAATTTCAGTCAAAGGTGTCTCTGTAGAAATTGCTATAAACCCCAGAATCCGACTGCTCATTTCCCTGAGACCACTATCCCCATTGTAAAGCCTGTTGGTTGCACTGCAGCATCATGTTATGGGGATGCTTTTCATTTGCAAGGTCTGGAGTCTTTTGGGTTATGCAAGATGGATATACCAACGTATACAAAAACAACACAAAACATGTCAATCCACAAAAATCCTTATAATGTGGCAGAGGTTTACTTTTCAACAAAATAGTAATCCAAAACAAAGCCAAGGCTTCCCTGGAGTGGTTCAAAAATGTGTGTCCTAAAATTGAACACTTCAAATCAATTAAGATTCTGTAGAAATACTTTTTGGCAATTCTGACCGATGTGTAAAGCAAAAGAACAACTGCTCTGCTCCGAGACCTACATCCAGATTCATCCCCAACAGGATGGTAGAGAGATGGATTGATCACAGGGACAAACAGAAGGAGAATTCAGAATAATTTGTAATGTCAATTATGTCAATTACTCAGCAGGGCATTTCTATGTGGGTCACCCAAAAATCAACACAAATGTACTGAAATCTATCTTTTGCCATGAAATTCCAAATTTGAAAGAGAGTAACTCATCACTACAACAACATTAAAATTAGCAGCATTACATTTTACTTTGGGTTTTCTTCAATTTCCTCTGATATATAAGAATATAACTTGATAATAAAAATATAACTTTGTAAATGTATAAAACACAGCATAAAAATATGTCTGATTGCATTCTAAAAAATAAATATGTGGTATTGTTTTGATATGTCTTTCAAAATGTCACAAAATATTTGCCATCAAGCATGTTTCACAGTAAAAGAACAAATGCAAATACACTTTCTGTACAATTTTGTTCTCAGTACTCCATGCACATGTCTATATCATATCATACCATCAGATTCATAAACCTAGTCGTATGAATGTGTTTCATGGTTACAAAAATAAAGTCAGGAAATCATTGTTTTTAAGATACAAAAAATATTATTTGTGTATAGATTTTCTTAAATTCAATGCATTTAATATTTAGTACTAGTCAAATGTTTGGAAACACCCATTCAAGTGAACAGGTAAGTGTATCCCCATTTTGACTGGGATTCTATACATATATATATATACATGAGTTTGGGAGACATTAAGATTGTGGAACGCCTTCCTGCTAGGCATCCACAAACTGAGCCATTCTTCTTCATTTCCACATGTATCATCCAAATTAAAAGTCCAATGGATCAAAGCTTAAAAGGGGACATTCACACATCTGAAAACCTTAACTACCTTTTCCTCAACTTGTCAGCTTTTGTAACTAAATTCACTCTGAAACACATACACATTTGAATCATTTTACAGTTCTGCTCAAAAGTTTACATACCCTTGGAGAATTGGTAATATATGTATAATTTGTAAAGAAAACATGAGTGAGCAGGCAAAAAATGTATTTTATTTCTTATGAACATATCGACATTCAACTCTAGGTCATAATGGAATGGCACAATCATAAAACAAAACATGGCAAAGAAAAACAATGAACTGACCCCTGTTCCAAAGTCTGCATACCCTTAGTTCTTATTGCTGTGTATTGCCCGCTTCAGCATCAATGACAGCATGCAGTCTTTTGTAATAGTTGTCTATTGTTGTCGAATAGTTGTATTGGCCTTGAATTCTTGTGGTATAGCTAGCCATATGTCTTGACAAAATGCCTGCAGGCATTGCTGAGTCTTTGGTCGTCTTGCATGAATCGCACATTTGAGATCTCCTCAGAGTGGCTCTGTGATATTAAGGTCAGAAGACTGTGATGGTCACTCCAGATCCTTTACCTTTTTCTGCTGAAACCACTGGAGGGTCTGGACTTGGCCTTGTACTTTGGGTCATTGTTGTGCTGGAAAGTCCAAGAGCATGCTGCATTCATCTTGCCATACATTTTCACAAGATAACTTGTGCCTTTAGCGCTCATACCCCCCCTCCAAAATATCAGCGAGTCACATCTATGCTTCACAGTGGGGATGGTATTCTGTTCACTATAGATCTTGCTGACCCCTCTCCAAAACATAGCGCTTATAGATGTGACCATAAAGCTCTATTTTGGTCGCGTCACTCCAAATTACAGTGTGCCAGAAGCTGAGGCGAGTCAAGGTTGTTGTTGGGAATATTATAACCAGGCTTTAATGTGGCATTTGGCAGAGTAAAGGCTTCTTTCTGGCAACTCAACCTTTTTTGAACTATTTTTGTTCAAGTATGGTCGTATTGTGCTCCTTGAAACAACCACACCATCTTTTTCCAGAGCTGCCTTTATTTCTCTTGAGGTTACCTGTGTTTTTTTCTTTGTATCGCAAACATTTCTTCTGGCAGTTTTGGCTGAAATCTTTCTTGGTCTACCAGACCTTGGCTTGGTATCAAGAGATCCCTGAATTTTCCATTTCTTAATAAGTGATTGAACATACTTACTGGCATTTGCAAGGCTTTGGATATCTTTTTCCATCTTCATAAAGTTCCTAACAAACTCATTGACTATTCATAAACAGACACTTATTGCATTTTAAAAAGCCACAGGTGTAAAAAATTCTGCTTTAATTGTCATTTTGACCTGTGTGTCACCTTGTGTGTCTGTAACAAGGCCGAACAATTAAGTGTATGTAAATGTTTGTTCAGGGTCAATTGGTTGATTTCTGTTATCATTATGATTTAAAAAGGAGCCAAGCAATCGTGAGAATAAATGGCATCATATGATCATTATCTTTAAATGAAAGACATGATCAGTCATATTTTCTAAATCAATGCCAAAACGCACAATTTCTGCCAGGGTATGCAAACTTATGAGCTTTTCATGATTCTGACAAAATATATACTTGTCGCCTATTATTTACAATCAATAGAACAATCCAAATGCCAGTGTGTACTGATGATTACTGGTTTCCATCTGGTGCCCTTAAATTTATTATCTCCAAAAAGCACAGCAATCACAGGAAATACATGTGATCCCAGGATAGGGAAGTTCTTTACATATCTTTATAACTTGGTTTCTGGCTCTGATGTCTGGAAAGAGGAAAGATATACTACTTTTAGTTTTGTTTAGTCATTCAATATCGGATGTTGTTCCACAACTTCTGTAAAATTCCCTACACTAGTGAAATTGTTGAGATAAAATGATTTATAATTTGTATTTTTAATTATTTTATTCAAATTCATTTTCATCTAGAAGTTACCATTAGACAGGTCTTGGTGACAACTATTCATATGGGAATAGAAAAGGCAATGAATAACAAAATAGATTTACAAAGTTTCTGTTACTCACATGTGCAAACCTATCCTTGGTATACATACTAGTCTGACCGTTGCATGGTTGGATTGTGGCTGTTGTTATCACCTGAAAGACAAAATGAATCCCAACAATGAAGCTTGTCTAGTCTAAGCATAGAAACTAAAATAGACATATTACTGTTAGAGGTAAAAGTCCTACCTTTTCGTTGACATTTGTGTTTTCTGAGCGTACTGGATGTTTTTCCAAGACATGCAACATGGCATCGTGGAGGGTCAGGAAAAACATTGATGACTTGATGTCGTCGTCAAAGAACAAACAGCTGTGCAGCTTCTCTAAGATGTGCGCTTCAGACACAAGGTACAGATAGCAGCAGATCAGTCAATTGACTTCTGAGTGTAAGCGAAACAGGGAGAATGAAGATGGGATTGATGGCTTGCTTTAAACCAGCTTACCATCACATGCCACAATGTAGACCTCAACTTCCACCCATATTAGCTCTTTGATTGCCTATAGATCAAAGCAAAATATCAATATAGTCCTAGTCATAATTTTCTTGAAATTTGCAGTCATCTCTCAGGGTTGTAACAGATTATGTTTCAGTTTACCGCTTTGAGTCCTTTAAGAGCTGATATGTCAAGGAAGGAGACTGCAGAGAAGTCCAGGATCAGGCTGTGGAGATCTACTCTGGGGACTTGAATGTTGGCTGGAAGGTCTGAGTTCCAGTTCACCCGGAGAGGAAGGTCCTTGAAGTCTATAGGCTTGTCCAGATCCTCCATGTTACTGTCATTCTTACACTCTTCAATAGGACCACAGCTGGTGAACAGTAGGCCTTTCTGCATTGGTAGAAGTACAATATTAACACAGTGTCTTATTTTGAAAACAAATACTTGCATGTGACCTTTGGAGTTATTTCTAGTTTGAATACCTGTACCCTCCCCGACTAATATATTTCTAGTAGGTACGACTAAATCGGGCCTGCAGTGTGTGCTTGCTATCTTATTGCCAAGTGTGTTACTAATATTTGTTTACGGTTAATTTATGACATGCTAATATAACCCTTTGAATTCTACTTCATGAATTAGAGCTCTTGTAAACAGTGTAGTGAATACGTTGACAGATTTCTTTTACATGGGCTCTAATGACAATGATTAAGTGCACTACCTACTCACAGATGTCATCTGCAACTCTCCTTTTTCTAGAAGCTTCCTGATTGTCCTCATGGCTTTGTTTCGCTTTCTCAGCACCCTCAAAGGGTTAAAGCCCACCTGAAGAAACAGCAAATAAACAGTCAACCTTTTCCTTTTACAGTAAACCTTTTACTGGAAATTGCAAACGGAACTGTACTGTACCACTGTACCAGTGCCATTTTTTATCAAGTAGGTCAAAGGTTGTGAAACCCCTCCAAATAGCTTATCTGCTGGTGCTTAGTGTTAGACATGAACCAACCTAAGTTCAAGTGACACAGGATACTGTAACAGTACAATGTCCTGTGCTATATAACCTCATAAATCGAGTTGGCATTGACCTTGAGTTTATTTGATCATTGTATATGCTTTTTTCCTATTGCATGAAATAAAACATGGAGAGGAGATAAGCTAAAATACTTATTTGGTTTGGTCAGCATTGCATTAGTGATGCAAAGCAAATTCTCGGTGTACTAACAATTTTTCCCACACTGCCATTGGTTTCTCTCTTCAGTTTCCAGACAAAACCAATAATAACAAAATAATAACAAAATAACTGTTTAACTTCATCTTCTTAGCTCCAGTAATGTAAATTGTAATATAGCAGGCCCATGTGTTCTCAAATTTGAGCAGCACACCACAAAGCTGGTGCAATTGTGTTTTTATCATTTTAGAAACATGTCAAATATATGACCAATCTTAACTTTCAGAGACACTGAGATAATTTTAAATGCTTTTATCTCATCATGCCTGGATTATTGCAAAAGCCCTTTATGTGCTTGAACAAGCAATCTACTGATCGACTCCAGGATGTACAGAACTCAGCTGCCAGGCTTTCAACAAGAACTAAGAAACGTGATCACAAAACGCCTGTCTTAGCCTCTTTGCACTGGCTCACAGTATGTTTCTAAATAGAATTTAAAAAAAATACTGATTGCTTTTAATACCACATGGTCACTCTCCTAGTTATATCTCTGACTTCCTAATACATAATGTGCCAGCTTGTACATTGAAATCCTTGAGCAGAAGTCTTTAGTTTTCAGCCGTGACTCCAGAATAGACAAAAAGGGGACAGAACGTTTGCTGTCATAGCCCCAGAGTCTCTGGAAAAGATTGCCAGAGGAAATCAGGTCGGCTGATTCTGTGATCTCTTTTAAATCAATTCTTGAAACATATTTGTATCATAATGTTATTCCTGATTTAAGTTTTATGTTTTTTCTTGAAATGCAAATGTGTAGCATTATGTAAGTAGATTTTGCTCTGTAAATAAAGATTATTAAAATGATTTATATCAAATTAGGTTAAAGCTTACTTACAGCTTCCACCAGCTTGCCTCTAAAAAAATCTATGTTGGCAAAAAAGATCGGCGAGGGTATCCTGAAGATCTTAACTCCCTCTGGTTCATATATCTGGAAGGAACCATTAGAACAAGAAACTTACACACCATAGTCAGTCTTTTAAGAGAAAACTTAAGTTCTACATTAAAGGTTACTTACACTAACGTAATCCTTGCGGTCTTTGTAGATATCAGTTCCTGTGATATTTGCCAGAACACTGCAACGTGGGCTGAAACAATGTCATTATGGCAATGTGAAACTTAAGTTACAAATATACAGATATATATACAGATATACAGACAGATGACCAACTCTGTTTTAGGCATTTGGACACTTGTGTCCATACTCACAACTGGGTCCTGAAGACAACAGTGATCAACTCAGCCCCTAGACCTACAGCCAGCCCAAGATCCAGGCCCAGCAGGATAGAAGCCACGCAGGTCACCAGCCACACCACCTGAGAAAAGGACGTGTTGGGGTTTCAGGGATGCCAGGGATGGGAAATATTCAAGTGTTAAAAACATAACAGCCTTGGTATACATTTTAGGAGCGTTTCCATGGAAGTGGTTTAGAAGACTCACACAGTCAGGCCGGTCTCGTCTCCACAAGTAAGGGACATCGCGAACTTGCATCAGCATCCCCTTCAGGTTGACTATCACCACTGCCCCCAACACTGACTGTCAACATAGAGATCAAAGTTCACACAATGATCTATGATTTATTTAAGCATACATCTAATCAAATGTCTAACCATATAATGTACCTCCCTGATAATTCTTCATACTGCGTGATTGACATTGATAAAAAAAAAGTTCTAGTTAAAGGGGCGCTGTGTAGAATCCTGCCTTAAATGATTACATGATTTGTCTCTTCCGGAATAATATTAGCTAGTCCAAATGGAAAATGAGCACTGTTTAGCTTGGTGGCTACTTCAGCAAGGGTGTAAAGCAAATATGAGGAGACTGTAGGTCAATGCGAAATGATAGAGAAATGACTGTAGAGATTCAGCAGAGAATAACTGGCACATGGAACAATTTTGTAGGAAGAAATATTTAATTTTGATTATTATTCAAGTCTATTATTATATTATTAAAACATTCTCTGCAATTGACTTATTATAATATATGTCAGTAATACAGTATAATTCTTACAAATGGCCGGTTTAAGTTCCTGTTGTTTCAGTTTAAAAGCATGTTTATCGGAATGCTACCTTTGGTAGTGGCTCTAATAAGAACCCGATAGCCAAGGTGACGACCATCACAATGAGTGCTGAGAGTAAGCCAGCGATCTGAAATGAAGAAACACAACGTTCTCATTTCACTCACACTGTATCTGGTTATTCATGAGCAACTATGACCTAGGACCTCTAAGCAGTATCAATTCAATTTATCTCATAAAGCCTACTTCATTTCACCTACATCCCATTTCATATTTTTTTTGTTACACTAAATCAGTTATTTCATTCCGTACCACACCAGGTCACTTTGCACAATTCTGTCATGATATGTTTGAAGACTATAACAATACATTAAAATGCTCTCTGTATAGTTGTCTGTCTCTTCAGACAGCGTCCTGTTTCAGCTGTTCACCTGGGTTTTACCACCGGTACTCTCCTGTACTGCACTTCTGGAGAGAGCTGTACTAGCTGCAAACGACTTGAAGGCTGCACCAAAAATGTTACTGGCCCCGAAAGCTATCAGCTCCTAGAGTAAGAAAACAAGCATAAATCATTTTCTGGAACAGCTGAAACAAGTCAACACCCTTTCACAGGAATTGTTAAACTATTACCCGTAAAGTTTGTCACTGTGTTTTTCCCAACACTTGGTGTTTTCAACTTGTGAGGTTCTAGTTTAGTGACTTACTTGATTTCCATCTATGATGTAATCGTGTTTCACAGCGTAGACCTTGGCAACGGAGAAGGCTACAGCAAAGCCCACGATGGCCATTGGGAATGCTTCAACTGCAGTGTGCCCAAAGATCTGCATGCTTGGAGCAATTGGGGCCTCGTATCTATCCGATTGACATGGAGAAATATTGAGATGGTCTCTCATTCTTACCCATACTTAAATACAACACACAACAATTGAAGAATATTTTACATGCTGTTTTATTTGTGCACATTTATTAAGGCACAATTAAGGGATAATTTAAAGTTACAGTACACTGAAATATCCTTTTTGTGTGAAATAATCTGCCTGCCTGGGCATACACGATGACATCACTGGCGTTCCAACATGACTTCTGATCATTGTATGCAACACAGTGAAAAATCGCATGGTGAGGCGTACATTTGACCAGTTTATTATTGCTACTCCATTGTTACATTTGGTTTGGTTCAGGCATTTAAGTGGCAAGGCATTTATCCTTTTATTTTGTAGTAATGAGAGTGAAGTAATTAAAGTAAAATAATACTACGGTGTGTGTGTGTGTGCGTGTGTGTCTGTGTGTGTCATAGTCACGTCCCAGTCTGTTGTCCATGAGTTGTTAATGGTGTACTTGTAGTTTTTCTGTAAGGTTTTTGTTCCTGTACATTTGTGGTTTTGATTATTTAAATCATAGTCATAATGGATTTATTCTAAAGAGAGAAAGAAAAATACTTTACAGTATACAAAACATTTTATGCTGACTGAGTACATGGAGTCATGCACATTTTGTTGGATGTAACAGCTCTGTGTTGTTTCTCTGTCGCAGATTCTAAAATATTGAATGAGATCCATACTATCATGCGCATGGCTGCTGATTCAATTCCTTGATTGAGATCCAGTACTATCATGCGCATGGCTCCTGATTCAATTCCTTGACTGAGATCCCGTACTATCATGTGTATGGCTGCTGATTCACTTCCTTGATTGAGATCCAGTACTATCATGTGTATGGCTGCTGATTCAATTCCTTGACTGAGATCCCGTACTATCATGCGCATGGCTGCTGATTCACTTCCTTGATTTGGGGTAAGAACCGTGAGGTTACACATTTACAGTGCAATATAAAAATAAATGTGCTTACCCCACTGGAATATGGCCGACAACATTAACTTTAAACTTTCCAGCAAAGTCGAATGCGTAGGACACGCCACAAGCAATGACAGTCTGTGAAAGTCAATCTTTTGGTTAGTGCTATATATACACCATCTATTCATAAAACACTATATTTCACCATAATATGGTTACTTGGCCAACTTTCACAGCAGGCTTTCACACATTGCAGGCCTATGGTCCTCAACCAAATGTTTTCTTGGAACGCTGGAGGGCTGCCAGAGTAAAAAAGCATTGTGTCACAATAGCTGATCAATACTCGAATATCAATGCTTCCCCTCGTTTACCTATTGTAATATAATCTGTAGTAAGTGTTCAATTTGATAGTTGTTGCCAGCATGCCACATTTCAGAATAAGTCAAACCTCGTATGTAAACCCTGTTTGCTTTTTTTCTACAGACACTGGCACCCTGCATAAGGATGGCATGACACAATATCATAAAGACAGGGACCTATTCATCCATAAACAAACACAGTTGTTCTCTGTTTTCTGTGTGTCTCTCTATGACTCAACAAACAGTGCTCTTACTTCAGGTTGGAGAAGGGTAAATCAGAGAGACCTCTCACCATGATAACCTCTATGGGGATGGGAACAGGAAGCTTGGCTTTGTATCTGTCGTTGAGCTCCTTCACCAGGAATACCATCACCATGATCACTATGGATGTCACCAGATCACACACGTTGGTCTTCTCAATCTGGACGAAGATCTTCTCCAGGGTCTTAGGATGAGTAACAATCATTAATATTGACTACAGTAAATAAGAAATAAATGGCATTTAATAGAACTGAAAGGCATTTCACTACATCAGTTTGCTTTTCCTTCACCTACATAGATGATGGAAAGAGGTCCACTGAGTCCTTGAACCTCCAGGCCCAATACAAACTTCAGCTGGGACACTAGGATGTGGACCGCAGCGGCCGTGGTGAAACCAGACACCAGTGTGTCCGACAGGTACATGACAATGAATCCAATCTGGAGCAGGCCCATTGCCAGCTGGGAGGGAAACATTGTTCATTGTAAATTAGAGGAACAGAGTATTCATATGGAGGGACAATGGTGATGCAGTGATTAGGTTTTACCTGCATCAGCCCCATAAGGAAGGTAACAGAGGCAGCCACCATTACTCTCTGCTCCTCCCTTGATAACCCCTCAAACCCAGTGATGTTGAACAGGGGACCGTCGTCAGGCACCATTCTGGTCACCACTGCACTCATCATGAGGCTCAAGACCGGGAACGCTCCTGAAGAAAGTGGGGTCAGGAGAGAAGGAGAGGGTTTCAAGAGGTGGAAGGGGACATGTAGTGGGGAGACAGGATAGGTGGATACCGTTCACACCCTGGACGTACCCACTGAGATGTGTCTAGAGGTGCCGAGGAACAAGTAAACAATCACAGGGAAGAAGGCAGTGAAGAGGCCATACCAGGCAGGGAGGGAAGCCAATAGAGCGTACGCCAGACCTTCAGTCAAACAAAGAAACGATGAGAGTGACAGTTAAAAATGCCATCTGGGATCTTAAACACATACATTTGAGCATATTTGTATGACATGTTATAATTTTTGTAGATCACCTGTTGTAATTAGTTATCACAGTTTCGTCATTCGGAGGTGAACCGCTTTTGAACGTATATAAGGCACTTTCAGCAATGAGTCTCTATTGAAGCATAACATAGGTTACCTATGAGTTGATATTTGCAAGAACGGGCCAAGCAAGCGGAAGGGAAGAAAGCTTCAGATCTGCGATTAGGAATAGCTCAAAGTGGAATACAAAGAACTGTGGTTTTAAGATGAAATTGATATGTTGTCCAGCATCAGTCATTCCCTTTCCATGAGAGACGCTGGGCATCGGGTCCAGCCCGATTTCAACAAATCAACTGTGGGATCAGTAATGACAAGAGGTGCTACTGTCGTGACTACAGACTAAAAAAAATATTATATATGGATTAACATTTCTTTCAGCTATCAGGACTTATTTTATCCTGACCTATTAAAAATGTTGTTAAAAAGTACTTATTTGTGGGACATTGTAAAGGGATTGATGATTTAGGGATTAAGCTATTCCACACTGTATAGATCCAATAAATGTGTAAAATATAAATGTTCACATTTATTTTTTCCGTGATTTGTTAGATTGATCTATTTTGTTTGTAATCTCTGGATATATAACAAATATACCATGCAGTGTTGATGTTTGCTTACTTTAATTATGGTATGTATCATAAAAGGTATCAGCAAATGCCACAGGCATATAAAAGTGGATTAATCATGCTAGATGTAGTTAATATTTATTGGGTCATTGAGTAATGATTGATTGAAATAACCATTCATATAACCTAAGTTGTATGTTTAGATGTAAGTACTTAGTTTTGTGTCAAGTATTTAATGTTTTACTGTATTTTACAAATGAAATGTGTCATTCTGGCCAGCAATGTTACAGCTTAAACCTGCGTGTTAAATGTTTTGAAAGTGTCTAGGTCCAGCTATTGGACAAAGACACTGGTTGTCTGTGGTGGGTATGAGTATGGATATTAGCATCACCTTGTAGGACAGCAACCAGTCCAGTGCTGACCCCAGAGACAATATCACTCAGTAACCATTCTTTTAGCCGATAGATTCTCATCCAGCCAACGATGGGGATCAGGGAGAGGGCTGCGTTTTTAGCACGCTTGGAGTTCCAGCTAGAGTTAAAACACACACATGTTCAGTTAAGGCCCCATTCAGACTTAAACAACATAACACGGACCTAAAAACTCCGAATTAGATTGACTCGAGTAAAAACATCACGGGCTGGTTTCGCAAACACAGATTATGCATTGTCTGGGACTAAGACAACAAGCTCAAGTTGCAATACAAGAATTCTCTTCATTCTGAATGTTAGAAATGCAATTTTAAAAACCCAAAGTGCAACTCCCACTAACAATTGAAAATAATGAAAACATCTATACTTTTGCAAAATATTGAGACACAAAGACAACTGGGCTCTAGTCTAGATGTGCTTTTGAAGTATCACTTATATGTTTTTATCTGCAGGCACATTAAATACAAACACATGGGCATATGTTTTTGTATTAAATACAAACACATGGACAGCTGAAATATCTTTAGTTGGACCAGCCCTCCCGCAAAACCCAAAATAAGACTAATAGGACTAAACAACTACGTTACATTTAGTTGAACTGAAATAGATTTTTCCAACTGTGTTGCAGAAACCAACAACAAGCCTAGAAGAAAACAGCAGACAAGACATGTTCGATTCTTACGTGAAGTAGTCCTTGACATGATGCCTCATGGTCTTATGCTGCCTGTGGACCTTGGCGTGTTCATCTGCAAACTCGTCCTCGGAGTAGAGGGGCCTGGCTACCACATACTGCGTCCCCGTTGTTCGCCTCATCTTAACACTCCTCTTCCTGAAAAGCGATGCAGCACCTGTTCCTCACGGTGGTGGTGGTGGTGGTGGGAGGGGGGCTCTGAGACCCGTTGATAACATATTAGTACAGGGGCCTGTCATGTCTCTTCCTCCTGTCTTTGAAAGTCACTTCACAAGGACGATTACTGTGGATCTGTGGCACAACAAAGGTATAGCTGCAGCCTCACTCTAACTACATCAGTCACTGTCATTAGTGTCACGGTTATATGCTGTCCAGTGACCAGCTGCATCTGGTATGGCTGGACAGGGCCTTTACCAAGAGCCAGCTTTGGTCTAGGCAGAGCATATACTTTAAGGGCGTGAGATCCCCTTAAGTGGGTGAAGAAGGGATCTTATAGCTTTATAATATATGCTCTGCCTACTAGACCGTGTTGTATTACATTACTTTTCTTTAACAAAATATAAAACCAAAAAACAATCAGAACGGGGCAAATAAATAAAATGTTCACAATTTCTTTTGTGAAACAAATTCTAGCCTGTAAGGTTAAGGTTTTCTAGTCATTTTTCACCCCAAAGAAATCCACCCCGAAAATGTCCAAAAACTATTAAAGAACCAGCTCATCTATTTTTCTCAGTATGATTTGACATTACATTTCAAATGTTGTTTTTGTTACCATGTTTAAAAATGAGGATTGACCCTAAAATGACAGATATATTTTTTTTTCAGTAAAATAACTAGGGCTACAATAATGGCAAAACCTAGAGAAACATTGAGGTTAACGGAGTTGAATTTCAGCCCTTTAGCAAGTCTAAGTTCATGTCAAAAATCGAATTGATTGAATTCTTCATTTATGTTATTATATTAGGGCACATCGTTTATTTTAAAAAGCATTTAGCATGTTACATTGGTGCACAATTTCTAATTGAAATGTGAATATCTTTGAAATACATGAAATAAACACATTTTGCGGAAATATCTTAGTCTTTATACATTTATCTTTCAAATATCTGTATATTATCAGTGTATCTTATGATAAGCAAAGTAACCAACCTGACTGTTGCCTTTTCCTCTCCCTTGCTCCAGACTGCACTGAGGAACAAACATGCAATATCTGGGACCCTTGGGATTGTTGTCATCCACAAATAACTACAACTTGGTTCCTTATAGTTTGTCTCAGTAATAATTAACAGCAATTATGATACAATCTTCACACAAGGCCTCCAGCCCTGCCTTATCCCTGATTGTTCTCGTAGATAAATGACCTGGCACTGTTTCTAAACTCTCAGTGACAGCTCAGTGTGTCAAATATCACCAGTTATGGTCAGGGCGGGGAGGACCGGACGACAGTCATGTATGGAGAGGTTTTATGATTTAGGTCATAAGGTTGGAGTTAAATTAAACATGGATGAGTATATTGAGAGGTTGTCTGCAGTGCCTTTGGAAAATATTCAGACCATTTCACTTTCCACATTGTGTAACGATATGAACATTAATTATCATTGATTACATCTATTTAATTAATTATTTACTTTGGAGACAATTTATTGAAATACATTTTTTTAATGAATAATGTACATAAGTATTCAGACACTTTAATTGGTACTTTATAGAAACACCTTTGGCAGCAATCATAGCTTCTAGATATCTTGGGTATGCCACTGCAAGCTTTGAACAAACCTCTTCCTTTCAAGCTCTGTCAGCTTTAATTGGGAACATCAATGAACAGCAATTTTCAGGCCTTCCCACTGATGTTCAGTTGGCTTGGGTCATGCAAGGACATACACAGACTTACCGAAACCAATTGTGTGTTCTTCGGGTCAGTGTTGGGCTGAAAAATTGTAATTTGTCCTAGTCTGAAGACCTGTGCAGTCAGAATGAGTGGTATTCTTTTAGGGCTTCTCTGTATTTTGCTCTGTTCAGCCTCTCTCAATCCTGACCAGTCTCCAAGTCCATGACTCTGAGTAGCATCCCCATAGCATGATGCTCCCATCACCATCCTTCACTGTAGAGATGGTATTAACCAGGTGATTTTGAATTGTGTCCAATTAATAGAATTAGTCACAGGTTCAAGTTCTAGAGACAACTCAAAAAGGATCAGAGGATAAAAGGATACATTTGAGGGACTGAATTCTGAAGTAGATGAGATGTTTTCCGTTTCAGTTTCAGTGAATTGGCAAACATTTCTAAAGACTTTTTTGCTCTGTCATAATGGGTTATTGGGTATAGATTGATGGAACAAAAATATATTTAATCAGTTATAAACTAAGTCTTTATCTCTTATAGCTATTAAAAACTAATAAAATCTGTAGAAAAGTTTTGTCATGTTACACAGTCTGATAAATCACTGCTTTCAGCCATCTATCATTGAACACTAGAACCCCCCAGTTTAAAATATACAGTAATAATGTTGTCAACATTCAAACTGGTTAATATTATCGAATACATTGCAATGATAACAAAGGGATGATACTCTCTGAGTGGTACATCTGCTGATTGAATGTTAGAGATTTGCATATGTTTAATCAAAAGCAAACATTAAAATCAGAAGGACATGGCAGTGACTCATTTCCACAATGTTTACCTTCTATTGCCATCTCATATCAACCATAGGCCTACAACAGACAAGTACAGGCTATTTACCCCACTCAAAAAAATTAAGGGAACACTTAAATCACACATTGGGTCTCGAACAAAATATATTAAAGATCAAAATCTTTACTATACATGGTGTAATTTGTTGAGAGCAAAATTACATAACAACGGTCACTAGAACCAACAATCACCAACTGATTCCAGGCTGGCTTCAAACTCAATTCAACACAAAGTCTGTTCTATCTTGCGTGAATTTCCTCACAGGAACTCATAATGTGACTCAATAGTGTGTATGACACCCACATGCCTGTATGCACTCCCAACAACGTCTGGGCACGCTCCTGACGAGACGGCAGATGGTGTCCTGGCGGATCTCCCCGCAGATCCGGATCAGGGCATCAGTGAGCTCCTGGACAGTCTGTGGCGCTACTTGGCAGCGTTGGATGCACCGATACATAACATCCCAGAGGTTCTCAATTGGAATTAGGATCTTCGGAACGTGAGGGCCAGTCAATGGAATCAATGCCATCGTCAACTGCCTACACACAGTGCCCACTGCATACGGTCATAAGATCTGATGATGGGTCAGAGGATTTCATCTCAGTACCTAACAGCAGGGTACTGTTGGCTGGCATGTGGAGGTATGTGCGGCCCTCCAAGGCTATAACTGCCAATTCTGGTGTCCTATGGCGAATGCCAATCGAGCTGCACGGTGCCGGGCTGTGAGCACAGGTCCCACCAGAGGACGTCAGGCCCAAATGCCACCCAGAGTCTGTTTCTGACAGTTTAGTCAGAAATATGCACACCAGTAGCACTCCGGAGGTCATTGTGTAAGGCTCTGGCAGTGCCTGACGTCCTTGTTCCTCACACGAAGGAGCAGATACTGGTTCTGCTGCTGGGTAGATGCCATTTGAAAGCTCTGTCTACCCATGCAACCTGAATGGGCTGCAGGTACCGCCTCATGCCACCAGTAGTGACAAGGAGACTAGCAAAACTGGAGAAGAATCAGTCAGGAAGGCTAAGAAGAGAGCAATTGTCTGTGGCCACCACCTGCAAAACCATTTACTTTTTGGTAGTTGTCTTGCTGTTGCCTCTCCAGTGCACCTGTTGTCACTTTCATTTGCACCAAAACAGTTGACATTGATTCACAATTGCTTATGCTTCCTGACTAGACAGATTCAAATCCCTGAACTTTAACTGACTGTGATGATTCCATGTTCCCAACATTTTCTTGAGAAGTGTATTCACACCATAAATGACGGAGCATGTCCCAGGTTATTCCCCTCCTATATGAAAACATCTTATGTTGTTGACCCAGATCTTGTGACATGACAAGTTGTGTTAACAAGGTGTCTTTATCAGTGTAGTTGTAGCATTTTAGAATACTACAGCTCTCAAGTATTGCATTGCAGGCAAGTCAAAATCGAATTTCTGTGTGAATGACCTCATAGCTATATGTCAGTCTCCTGCCTGTCTGTCTGTATGCATTTACACTAGAAGATAAGTCAAACCATAATGTTTCTCTGTTTCACCTGAATAATAGGTTTCTGTAGGTTTTCAGGAATCAGAGCAGATTATATAATTCACATGATTCATATTTACTGCATCTTCGTACTATTTATTTGTCTGGTTGTTACAGACAGGGCCTTTGTTCAAGCCTTTGATATGTGTGTTGATTTCAGATAACTAATGGCTTATAAAGGCTTGTTCATAACTTTTATGATCCCAAGGACAATTAGTTTCCGCTGAGTCACTACTGCGGTTTCCACTTGTAACAGCAGACTACGCAGAAGGTACGGGACTGGTTGTGATCTACATAGTGATGCGACTGAGGCATATAAAGGATGACTATAATAACTGTTTCATAACAGTTTGTTCAGATATTATGATTTTTTTTTTACAGAAATTTACAAATACAAAAGTAAATGAAATAACACAGTTTTTAAAAGGTACAAGTTAATGTACACGGTTGCTCACGAATGTATTAATCCCCCTTGGAGTTTTTCTAATTTTTTGTTAAAACACGTCTAAATAAACAATAATCAACACAAAAGACCATACTGTCAAAATAAAATCAGAAAATTGTTTTAACAAAGTATTATAAAAAACACTTAATATGATTAGGGGCAAGTACTCACATAATATTTAATAGAAGTATTCACCACCATTGCTATGACACACCTGAATGAGCTGTGGTGCAGTCAAGTGTCAATTGAGGTAAAGTTATTAGTTGAATTGAGTCCACTTGTGTGCATTTAAGGTGTTTCACATAATTTCAGGTTAAATACATCAGTCTCTGGGAGTTCCCACAGTGGTTTAGCTCAATTCCTAAGAAAAAGTATATAATGTACACTAAGGAGCATTTAAAGCAAATCCAGAACAAGTTTCTTTAAACGCACCAAGATGCGAATAGCAACTATGAGATTCAGAGATTGTGAAGATGAGACGGAAAAATTTATACAGCAAAGTACTGAAATCCTGCAAAGAATTCCTGTCTGAAGTCTTTAATAGAGCTGGGACATGAGAGAATCTTTTGACAGGACAATGACACTAAACATACAGTACAACCAAAGCCACATTGGATTGGCTTAAACCAAAAAAGGTTAAAGTCCTGGAGTGGCAAAGTTAAAGCCCAGACCTCAATCCAGTTGAGAATAGTATTAATAGTTAAGAATTACGGTTCACCAAATGTGCATTAGAGAACCCATTTGCAATTATGTGCATTCTAGAACCCATGTATGTTAATATGCATTCTAGAACCCATGAATGTTAATATGCATTCTAGAACCAATTCTTGCAAAACAGCTACAAACATTCAGTTATAATGTTGTATTAATTATATTAATGTATACTAATATACTTACAGATCCCATAAAAACCATGATTAGATTGAGACACTAGATCATGTAAGTCCCTCTTTGTCTGTGGGAACACTTGGATGCAGCTGAGAAGATACAAAACCCTAAACTGATTTACCTAAGACAGTGATTACCAGTGAAATACTGTTATTCAATGTTAACTTGAGTTATTACAATAACGACCCGTTAAAATACAATTTTACTTAAAAACAACAAGGCTCATGTGTCTGTCATTTAAAGTATATTGAAATTACAGCAACAGAAGATGATAAAATCCATGAATCACTCCAGAAATGCGCTTGGCACAGTCTATAATAATAACTAAAGCACAACAAATACTCATGACTTTCAGTGTAGAGAGTTGTAATGAGAAACATTCGTTTCCTGGGTGAGATCGGGAGAATCCTAGCAAGCGGAGTTCTGATCTTTTTAAGGGAGATTTCACAACATAGACTTTAAACCAGATTTATATATATATATCTACAAGCACATCTTCCAGTGGAGATAAGACCACAATACACACAAGGTCACACCGAAATTATTTAACAATGAAAACCCAGTGTATAAAGCTTAGCTGTCAAAGTTGACTAACTGACATCATCATAGTTTGATCTCTTGCCATGAAAGCTGATCTGGTGATGTATGCACTCATTTCACCCGCCCATGTTTTGTTTTGTTTCTGATTTTATTAATGAATAACCGACCAACCTGTCCTAACTGAAACAATATTTATAGACAGGACACATTCATCTTAATGGCTAGCCAATGTGTCAATTAATAAAGCAGACTCGGCATTAAACTGAAACAATCTGATAAAAGGGGAGAGACCGTAATACTTAAAAAAAGTTATTTCTTCATGCATCTAGTGACATTGTACTCCCAAATGTGACAAAATCACTCAACACTACAATCAAATACTTTAGGTCATGTTCACACTCACCCAGCCTTTGTAGTCCAATGTGATGAAGAATAAAGGCAATACACCTGTTTTCTGTGTGTGTGAGTGTGTCACAGTTTGAATGTCAATGTGCGCATACAGTTACAAATTCCTTCACACACTGCTCCAGTAGGTGTCAGATTAGAAAGCAAAGTAAACGTCATCCCATAGTTAGAAACACAACACTATCAAGCATACCTTCAGAGGTGTGCAAGAGAAAGTTTGGATCAATCCACTCATATCGCGCACTTGGCCATAGGCAGAAATAGATTTTTTCAGCTTCTGGGAAAGGAAATATGACACCAATTGAAATAGTTCACAAATATTTAATTGTTAAATAAATACAGACATGCATATTTCATTAATCTGTTTAAAGGCAACAGAAATTCTTGCAGACTATATTTACACATGATTGAAAGGAAAACAACTAAACTCAGCTTTTGGTAATAGTAGATGTTCTTTACAACAGTATGGTCAGCCATTTATTGTATATAGTATTGAGCTCATTCATGACTCACTCATGAATGAAAATAGACAAAAAACAAAACCTTTTCAAACACTCCAACTGTTCCTGTGTGGCATTATTCCCTATGCAGTGAAATGATCGATGCTAACAAGTCTGAGAGGGTTTCAGGTTCAGTACCCTACCACTCTTTTTTGACTAGGAAGTTATATCACTAACACTGTCTCCTCACTGCCATTCATCTGAGCTTCTCCCAATGTCCGTTTCGCCCCTTGGCCCCCATGGGAACTACTGTCTCGGCAGGGAGGAAACGCAGTGTTTATTACAGAGATCAACCGTGGCTCACCCTGTGACGAATGGCCTTCTGTATTTATGCTTCTGTCCTTCTGAAAGCCCTTGACACAAGCACAAACAACATTCTCATTGTCGAGAGTAAGGAAAAGTGCATGCCGAATTCACTCAGTCTGATTTTTTTATACTTGGAACGGAGAAGGGCGTTAATATAGCAGAGAGTTTATGATGATATATCACTCAAAATGAGTTTGTTATTGAGTGATATAACAAATCCACTTTAGGGTTGTTAAAGAAATTTCCATGATCACCTTCCCAAAATACCGTAGTCCACTCTATGTGCTTGTTTACATTACGCAACATTTTCTAAGACATATGGATGGGGACCCGAGAAGCTAGGTTAATAGCTTTCGACGCTTTCTTCCAAGTTAGTGTGCACCACATTTTCAATAAAGCCCCCCCAGAGTTTTGACAATTGTATCCGTAACAAAATTCTGTGCAGTGCCACACATATTGCCGATTTTCCCACGATTGACATCACAATCCTGCGAACATGCTAGTGTAAATTTAATCACTAAGTACGATAAGTCTATCTAGTTTCTCGTTCTCTCGTAATGTAAACACGCCGCAACTTTTCAAACTGTTTGTTTGGCCAGGTGTGACTTCCTCTGAGTGTACGCTGTTCTGTAGTAAGGGATGGATCAATCTCCAGTGTCCTCTGATTTAACTGAGGTCCCTTTATGGAAGCCATGCTTGCTGGTTGATCCTTCTTTTACAGAGAATACAGATACATATTCAGCTCATCTATTTTTCAGTTAGAGAGTCCATGGATCGCCTATGGATATAACAGAAAGACACTGATGAGAGATTGACAACAACATAACTATGAAAACCTGATGTTGTCATAGAGACGAGTACAACATAGTTTTATGACAAAAATACCCTATGTTGGTTGTCATAAGTCTCAATCGAGTCCTCATCCTCAGTGAAGGGTGGCGGTTCTTCACAGTCCTGCATCAGAGAGAGCTGGACATAGAGAATGGGAAAAGACGGCAAGGTTATTTTCAAAGGCTTTGTTCATTGTAATCGCATTAAAATCTATGTCCTTACCTTCTCGACAATAGCATCATGCCTGCTTCCCTTGGCTGTTTCCAGCTTGATAAAGAGGATGGCATCGTGGACAGTGAGGAAAAGGAGTCCTTGTGTAATCTCCAAATCAAAGAAGGCCAAGGCTTCCATCTTCTGAATGATTTCATCTGGAGTATTAGATGTTGGTTAAAGTAAGCAATGACAAAAGGTCCAGAAGCAGTGCTGTTCAGTCCTTGAGCAAACTGACACCATTTATCACTTTGGAAGCCTTCAGGCAGTATGAAATAAAACAAAGACCATTCATAATTTTTTTATTTGTACAATCTGGTTTTAGGTCAGTGTAAGCCACTGGTCAGCATTATTCAAACATTTAAAAGTATTCATTTCAAATAGAACCTATAAATGTCCCAACAACACTTCACACTACGCTCAAGATTTGAAATAGTAACATACAGAGCAGTTTCTCCATTCCAACCCATACCGTCACAGCCTGCAATGTACACATGGACTCCGATGCGTAGGAACTCTTTAATCACCTGTAGAGGACAGGGGCAGACAGATTAGTTTGCCACCAACCCATTTATCTCACAGAGTTCAGCTGTAATATCATGAAAAGGACAAGTCGTTTGATGGAGAGCATTCCTCCGCCATGACCTAGCTACAGTAAACAGAAAGGAACACTGTTGAATCGCAGGGAGAGTACATTATCTGTCCTTTCAGTCAGGTCATACTAAGGTCAAATACATAAAGGTCGTGCGTTGTCACGACCTTGAATGCTGGGTAGAAAGTGTGAAATAATGTGTCGTCATACAGCAGCGGATTCTTAGCTCAAATGATCTAAATAACTATATAGTTAAGCCCAAAAGTATTCATACACATTCCAAATTTTGAGCTATAGTGAATTTGTATTTATTTTTACTTTATGTATTTGTATCTCCAGCCCAAAGTCTTATCATGTTTTGTCACTTGTTTATGTCATTTCTAGGCAGAAGAAACCTATTGGTCAAATACAAATTCCCTATCACTCAAAATTTGGCATGGGTACGATCAGGTTTGGGCTTAACTGTAAGTACAATGTAAAAGGACACTTCCACACTTTTCACAAAGTTAACTGTTTGTGACAACTGCCGATGTAAAATGGGCTTTATAAAATATATTTGACTGAGATACAGTAGCATTACTGTGTCTATAACATTGCTAAGTCACCCACCAGGTGGAGTGACTTGACAGCCACCACATCTACGAAGGACACGGCTGAGAAGTCCAGGACCAGGCTGTGGATCTGGATCTTAGGCACTGACACCCTGACGGGCAGCTCCAGGGCCCAGTCCACATGGACCTTCACCTCTGGCACAGGCCAATTTCCGTCATCCACTTGCCTGGTTTCCCGCTCGCCATCCCATTCACTATCAAAGCCTTTGTTGTCGACACCCAGGGAGACCTCGGACAACACCTCTCCTGTCTGGAGGAAGACGAGTTCAGTCAAATATATTTCCACAACCAATCTTAGAGTGTATCAGGCCATGCTGAATTCTACCTGGAAAGTCACCTCACAGTGCAGAATGGAAAATCCCTGAAACATGGAAACTGAAAGTGGCAAAAGATTCTGATCTGAATAGATTATCGTTATTTGTAGTTAACTTGTGTAGTTTCCATTACCTTGGTCGCTTTCAGTTTCCCTTTCTTTATAAGCTTGTGGATCTTCTTCAAAGCCTTATTTCTCTTCTTGAATACTCGGACTGAGTCAAACCCGACCTGCATGTCAAAAGTCAAACGTGAATTTCACTTTTCTTGCTTTTAGAATAATTAGGCCTTACCACAAAAGATACAATGCAACAAATCACAGAGAAATAGAATTCAGTGAATTCACTCACTGTGGCTCTCAATCTCTCTTTGAAGTAATCAATATTTGCAAAGTAGATGGGAGAGTTGCACTTAAAAATCTTAACTCCAGGAACTTCTGCAATCTAACAAGAGAACGTCTCATTATTGCATCGCATTCTGGCATTCCTTTTAAATATATGAATGTTCAATTACATGAAATGCCTTACATTTTTGTAGTCTTTCATGTTCCTGTATATGTTTGTGCCGGGTATGTTTCCAAGAGTAGAGCATGCAGGGCTAAAGATAAAGAATACAATTGTTTTTTTTGTCATGTCTTGCACTGCTGAACCACAATAATAGAAAATTAATCCCCCTGAAACCCCCATATTTTATAAGTTCCACTACTGTTGGAGGTTTAGCTTGAAGAAGTGTCTCTGTTTGTAATAAATGGTTGTGTTTGTTTTGTCTTTGTGAAATGTTTTTAAATGCAGCACTATATATTTCATTATACAGTGTTTTGGGAAGTTTGTCATATCTAATAACATATCTAATGCCTTGGATAGGAACAGATTGATGATATTTCATAAAGAGGTCTTCTGCTCATTGTTACAAAGTCTGACTGACATTTATAGACTCTTGAGCCTTGTTTACACTAGCAGTTTATAGTGGCTCAAATTGATTTCTTTTCTCAACAGTCAAAAAAGACATGGAATCAGATATTTTAAACCAATAACTACATTTGTAGGTGGTTTGAAACCTGATATAAATTGCCATTCAATGTGTCTGAAAGGTAAATTCAGATGTATTTTCCCTAGTTTTTTAAAGAGTAATTAATAGTCTGTCGGTTTTGAATAATGTAATGGCTAACTAGTTTAACAATTGTGTACTAATATTGAAATGAAACAGCTAGCTACCTTCTCTGAATGTTACTGTAAAGCCAAAAGGTCCAGAAGATTTTCTAAATTGGATAATTACATAATAATTTGCAAAATTTTAGCAGGTAATTATGAACTCATTCTTATTTGCAGAAACGACCTGTCAGCAATTATATTTTACTGTGTTCCTCAGAGACAAAGCAACAGGGTTTTTGACCATGTTGGCTCAGGGAATTCAATCCATATTGCTCATTCTAGCATTAACTTATAAACAGTTGTCACACGATATGGGCTTGTTTGTCCGAGAGTTTTAGAAAAAGTATTTCTATTAAGATTGTAGCTTCCTTTACTCAAATTCTTGTATTAATAATAAAAAAAACAAAGCTGCAAACATTTGGCATGCTTACCAAATCTTTTAAACAAGGAAGTCCTTTATAAACAGGAACAGGTGTGTGTGTGTGTGTGTTTGTGTGTGTGGGGGGGGGGGGGGGGAACAGAGCCAGTTCTTGAGGTAGAACAAAGTACATTTATTGTTTGGCATTTTTAGTGCCTTCTATTAAAAAACTAAAAACACATTGATTTGTTGAATATGGTGCCTACTGCCTAAGTTTTGCTTGTTTGCTCCTTCGCACAACTCATTGAGAACAAGCAGGACGGGACCAAATCTGAACCATTCAGAGACATCTGTGTTAAACACAGCTAAATACAACAGTGCACAGTACATTAAAGAGAAGTAAAAAATGACTTGGCACAGTAGATCCCACTGTTGATACTCACAACTGGGTCCTGACCACAACAGATCCCATCTCAAACACCAGGCCAGACAAGAGTCCCATGTCCAGGCCCAACACCACAGAGGACAGGCAGGTTGCCAGCCAGATGAACTGTCAAAATAACCAAGTTTCAACTTCCATTCATGCGAAGATCCACCAGGACAATGGTTATACAGAAGCAACATACAGTTGTTTGGGCGAAATCCCTAACGTAGGTGAGGTTTGAACACAATCAATTGCATCTTTACTGCTAATGACTGTACACAGTGTTTATCATGCTTTCACGTTATCTTTTTCAGTTTGAAGATGCCACACATGAGATTTCGCCCCCATGTGGAATATAAGTGAATGACAAGAACACTGTTTCATTTCGTGCTCCATAACACAGTAGAGATTGTTATTATGACAACCACATTTGTTTTTATTATTAATTTATATATATCACAGCAATTTATATCGTTATATAAATTCATGCTGCATTTACTGTATGTTTTTATTAACACCAACTGACCGACTTTAGATTTAAAGCCTGCAGGACATGACCATTTCTACATTACCCCTTCTCCAATCACAAATCAAAACAAAATCCAAGGCCCCGTGTGTTGCACACTTTCCCTCTTACTGTCAGCGATCTACAATGTATCCGAGTGCCGGTGATACTCACGCAGTCTGCCCGGTTCTGTCTCCACAGCGTGGGTACCTCCGTCACCTGCATAAACATTCCCTTCAAGTTGGCAATGACAATGGCTGCCAACACGGACTGCGGGCAAACATGGAGCTGATTAAAGTGCGTTTCAAAAAACAGATACCTGTAGTAATAACAAAATGTTGCATTATCATCGCTTGCTGCTAACGAGTTGACCTACGACACCAGGAAAACAAACTTCCTTACCTTCTGCAGGGGTTCCAACAGGTGCCCTAGAGCTAGGATCACAATCATTACTATCACAGCCGAGACCAAACCAGCCACCTGTAAATAATAAAGATGATTAACAGCACCTGTGTGTGTGTGTGTGTGTGTGTGTGTGTGTGTGTGTCGGCACAAACAGTACTGGATATTGTACCTGACTCTTGCCTCCGGTGCTCTCTTGGACAGCGGTGCGGGACAGTGCTGTGCTAGCCACAAAGCTGGAAAAGCAGCCACAGAACATATTACTGAATCCAAATGCTATCAGCTCCTAGAACACACAGAGCGAGAGACTGGTCAATGTCTTGCAAATCACAGGTTTACAGGGCATCAAATGAAATCTAGCCATTAGGGATTACAGTGCTGACACCATCAAGGCTCTGAACTGCATGGTTACTCCGAAACTTAATAATTTAATATTGTGTGGGTGAAACAACACCCAAACACATGCAAACATTTACATTAACATACACACAAGCACAGTTCATTTTTCTATTCTTCAGGGGATAATATATATTTCTCTTATCTCTAGTCCTTACTTTAAATCTAACCCAAATGTATCCGTAATCCTCCAACTATAACAGTAACCTTAACCTCAATAACGTTCATGCCCAAACTTAACCCAGCCCAAGTGTATAACTCTCACCCCAACTATCCATTTTTGTACATGTATTATTTAACAAGGACCACCACCTCCAACACACACACATGCATGCACACACACACACACACACACACCTGATTGCCATCGATGGTGTAGTCATGTTTGGCAGCATAGACCTTTGCCACAGAGACAGCAACTGCATAACCCACTACCGCTGTAGAGAAACTGGAGCCCAGAATTTTCCACAGCACCTCTGTGTTGGGGGACTGAGCAGGAGCAAACCTGTCAAGAGATACCTTAAAAGTAAAATGGTATGGCTCCGTAACGTACACTAGCCAATTAAACAATTATTATCGTTGAAAAAGTGTTGCGCCGATGTTTGGTATTAGACTGAAGAGACGGTCCCATTTGGCAATATTATTGTTGGAGCCATTTAGGGCAGTGACACTACAAGCCATGTTGTTCTCGTTCGGTGCATGTTGAATTAACAAAGATGACCATGGGATTCTGAGTATGTCAATAAAAGCTCCAGAACATCCTCTGCTGTGTGGATAGGAAACAGGAAGTACCACAGGAAGTGCTCTCACCCCCTGGGGATGCTGTGCACAATGCTGGCGCCATAGTGTGACTCCAGCTCCGTGGCGTAGGAGATCCCAGCTGCAACCACTGTCTGGGAGGGACGGTTTGGATCGAGGTGGGGGGGGGCAAGGACAGTGGGACACAGGAGAGACGAGTCAATGACTTGACCATGTAACACACGTGTATCACACATGCAAAAGAAACAAAACCTACGCAGTGGATACAGATCCAGTAATTTAGGGACTAAACCACACAAATAGCAGTGTTAGGACAACACATTTACTGAAGTGTCCAATTCAGTGTGCTCCAAACATCACTCCTGAAGCTAATTATGATTCATGAAATTAATTGTGTGACAAATGAACCCAAAACATCCTCAGCATAATATAGACCCTGTTTAGATATTCACTATTTCATAGTCAAACACAGATGGTGATAATTTCACAACATTACAATATTGACTGTGAACCATTCTGTTTCTTACCACAATCAACTCGATGGGGATGGGGACAGGAATCCTGTGTTGGAATTTGGTGTTGAGCTCTTTCACAGCCATGACAATTACGATGGTGAGCAGCCCGGCTACCAGGTCAGCTAAATTGGTCTGGCTGATGTTGTCAAACACGTCGATGAGCGTCTTAAAAGAACAATCAGTTGTATATTCAAAGATCTTTACTTCATGCACAAATCTGTGTGCATATGTATCTTGTCCACTTGTTGTTTGCATATATATTATTTTATATTAACCTAGGCAGACGACCACAAAATCGAAAACAATTTCACCAACGCTTTTACAGTAAATACAATTTGAGGGAAAGAAAACGCTCAACCGTTTTCCTAAATTACTTCTCCAACCCTAACAACAGATCTATGAGCGGTCTAGACATGCATTCTTCGGCAGGCCGAGAGTACGCTGCTAGTTCTCCCACAGTGGGAGTAGACACTCACGTAGACAACGGAGAAGCAGCCGTTGTGGTTGTTCGTGGGGACGGAGAGGACAATCTTCAGCTGCGAGACAAGGACATGGAAGGCAGCGGCCGTGGTGAAGCCTCCCACCAGGGGGTCTGACAGGTAACGCACGAGGAAGCCCACCTGGAGAAACCCCATCGCCACCTGCATGGGGAGAAAGGCTCAGCATGGAGTCGCCCTATTGGATCGCCTCACCTGTAAATTCCGATTGATTATTCTTGGGCCTAGAGCTTTTCTTGACAAGAATATTCTCGGGAGTTGTCAACTGATGCCCTGCATTAATATTGACAGTGGGGTTGTGGGACAACATCCGCCCCCATTTTTTTTGTAGAATGCTGTAGCCTTTTCCACACATTAAATCAGTACCCAGTCAATTCCACACATGTCTCTCAATCGGCCATTGTATGTTATTTGTTTTTAACCCACTTTTTTCTCCCCTCCCCAATTTGGTCAAATAAAACAAGCCCCATTTCAGGAGAGTGGGGGATTACTTCAAGCTTTCACTCTAGGCATCTGCAGCCAAGCAATTCTTCTCCCCCCCCCAAACCAAGTCACATAGGTTGATGACAACATCATGTAGCTTTACAGGTGCCCAAGATGCTGGAGGGAGTAACTATTACACAAAAAACAGTCCTGCTGATGGTGCTCCCATGCCATTGCCGATGGGGCTTGCCAGCCCCTCACAAGCTAGCGACACAGTCAAAGGTTTACCCTAAACTTTTATGAGCACATAGACTGAGTCAAATCTGGTTACCTGTTTGGATTACAGTGCTAGTTTTGAATTAGTGGTCAGTTTGATGAGATCAGTGTAATGGTCAACACCATCTCGTCTGCTTTATTCAGCCTACTTAGACATTGTTTAGAAGTTGAGACACAAGCATTCACCAACAAGGCAACAACACCTGTGTGTATGTGACTACAACACTTACCTGAAACAATCCGACCAGCAGGGTCATGGACGAGGCTACCATGATCCTCTGGGCTTCCATGGCCTCCAAATCTACTGCGTTCACCTCAGTTTCTGTCCCATTCAGACCCGTGCCATTCACAGAAAGCAGGAAGTGATCGTCAGGGGCAAGGGTCAATACCACAGAGCCCACCATTAGACAGGTGACAGGGAAAGGACCTAAAAAGGGGCAGGAAAATGAGCCAGGAATGAATTAAACTCAATACATACACTATGTAAACATTACAAAAGGTGGATGAGCTTTTTAAAAGTATTTAGTCAAGTGCATGGTCATTGGGTAGTGCAGGTGTCCGTTGAATGTAGGGTGGGAGAAGGCCCTACCGACAGAGATGTGTCTGGACGTTCCCAGCAGGAAGTAGATAAGTATGGGGAAAAAGGCAGAATAGAGTCCATAGACCGGAGACACAGACACCAGGAGAGCATAGGCCAGGCCTGAGGGACAGACACAATGAAATGTTTGTGTTGATACATGGCATGGGCACAAGGAAGGGCTGTTGAGGTCCATTGTGTTTACTCTGTAAAGACTGATGACTTTCATCAACCTCTGATTTCAGTCCAGTAGAAATATTCTGTTAAAGAACTTAAAAAACTGTTCAGGTGTCAGACTTAAAAAGTAAGAAAAGTCACAATGGATAATAACTGGAATTTTTCCATTTTATAAAGACAAATGTGTGATGTGGGCCACATACCTTGCAGACTGCACACTAGACCGGTGCTCACGCCAGATATTACATCACTGGGAAGCCACTCTCTGATTGGGTATCTGGAAAGCCA
This sequence comes from Esox niger, assembly GCA_016801105.1. Classification (NCBI taxonomy): domain Eukaryota; kingdom Metazoa; phylum Chordata; class Actinopteri; order Esociformes; family Esocidae; genus Esox; species Esox niger. The sequence goes on from JACXGJ010003990.1 coordinate 47,448, forward strand.
GTCGATGACCGGAAACACTCCTTTTACCACTTTTAGGGCCCGTCTACCTGAGCAGCTGCATGAGACAGACCCATATTTTAGCACAATCATCACAGACAGTTGTAAACACAGACTGAAAGATTCACGTTTCATTGACCAATAAAAAACGTTGTCAATACTGTTACTGGATGTGGATTCTTAAGTTCTTAAAGGTGCAATTAGTTGCTGAAAGGATTATTTTCTAATTTGGTTATTGGCTGAATGCTATTATTTGTCATCAAGTCATTCACCTGTGCTTGTTGCCTTCAGTCAGGGTCTGTTTAATTGAACTGGCTCAGCAAATATTTAAAAATAGCAAACACTTCAGTTGGACCCGAAAGAGAAACACCAACAACATTTTTAATACAATTTTTACATTTTAAATTTATCTTTTTGCCTATATTGATTCATTTCATTTGATCATAGTTTTTAGAGCCCAGTTATCAGTTGATTAACGCATTTCAGTGGACAACCCATGAGTCCTTCTAGAATGCAATTTTCATTGGTTGTCAGGGAATCATACTTTGTTCTTGACAGTTTAAGTGACATTTTTTGTTTGTTTCATAGGGAATGTGACAATAATACTGACCCACAGGTACGGCTGAGTCTCTCCCTCAGGGTCTTCTGCTCTCTGGCCTGCCTCTGGTTGTCCTCCTCAAATGTTGGGTTTGAGTAGATGGGTCTGGACACAATGTATGTGAAGTGGTTCTGTGGAGCGAGCGGATCCATATTGCTCGCTGTGAAGGAAACAGGTAGAAGATGAAATACACTGAATTATTATGCCATTATTATATTCTAACAATAAAACATGTTTAGGTCGGTTGCAGAAGTATGTGAGTATACATATACATTTTTTTACCTTAGAGGCTATTGTACTGATACATTTAAAAAATCATCACCTTACCACCAACACCACAGTGAGGTTGAAAGTCAAAGGCCTTAGCAAATAAAAGTTGGTTCATATCCTTTGTTTGGTTGATTTATCCAAGTAAAAGAATTGTGTGCACACAAATAGTGCAACTCAGGTCCTTTCAGAGGTATTGATTATGTACATGGGGTCATTGATTGCTCCAGAACTTTTCAATAAGAACTAGATTTAGATCTACTTTCAGTTAATTAATTAGATCTACTTGACAAGCATTTCTGCTTACTGGTTTCAGCTTCATCCCAGGGCATCCCTAAAGTTGATGGAAAACTGCCACTTAAGAACAGGTTTACCAACAACATAGCAGTGCCAGGCAAAGAATACATCCAAAACACAAGATATCAGAAAAACCCAACTCGGCTAAGACCCGTGGAACCCATGTAACCCAAGAATACAAGATAAAGAGTCTGTTTGTGAAAAGTTATACTTGTATGACATAGGAAACCCCTGAATAGACGAGTAGTGGTGGCTCTGATATGGTACAGCCGATATGACACCAGAGGCTGAGTGAAAGAGGGGTTTGTGTCCAATGCAGAACAGCTCTCTCTCTCTCTCTCTCTCTCTCTCTCTCTCTCTCTCTCTCTCTCTCTCTCTCTCTCTCTCTCTCTCTCTCTCTCTCTCTCTCTCTCTCTCTCTCTCTCTCTCTCTCTGTCTCTCTCTCTCTCTCTCTCTCTCTCTCTCTCTT